>JALPQD010000210.1:1345786-1487010 GCA_023101885.1 Typhlomys cinereus | reverse complement strand
CTCGAGATTCCTGCCACATACCAGCGCTGTATGCTCATGGCTGGGTTCCTTTGCTGACTGTTCTGCATGTGGATGCTGCCTCCTTACCCTCTCGGCCGCTTTCATTCCTCTCCAGTCTTGCTTTTTCATTCTTTTTTTTTTATTCTGAATGTCCATGCGTGCATGTGTGTGTGCCGAGGGCACTTGAATGTGTGTGCACTGTCAAGATCCAAGGGTAGCATCTGGAATCATCCAGGATTGTTCCTCCACCTTATTGCTTTGTTCTGGGGTTTTTCCATGCTCCACTTTCCAGGCAAGAATGACTGTGTCAAGTCTGCCCAGCATTTTTACATGGAATCTGAAGATCCAAACTTGGGTCCTTTGCTTGTGAAGCAAAAGGACCGTGAACCATCTCCCTGCACTCCAGTTTTTCTAATGTGTGGTGTAAGTGTTGTGTGCATACATATGTATGCTCATGCGTGTGTGTGTGCATGTATGCATGCATGCCCATGTTCCCAGACCAGAGGGATATGTCAGGAATCTAGTTTATCATTCTCCATCTTACCCTTTTGAGACAGGATACCTCACTGAGGCTGGAGCTTGCTCTCATGTTTCTCCTATGTTGGTTGGTCAACAAGCCCCAGTGATGTTATCTCTGCTCCCAACCCCCACCCACTAGCGCTAGCTGGGGTTATAAGCATATATAGTCCAGCTTGCCACATGGTGGCTGGAGATCCAAACTCAGGTCCTCATGCTGTATAATGGCCATCTCTCCAGCTGTCTCCAATTCACAAAACCAGTCCATGTGATACTTCTTTGAGGACTTGCTTGCAAACTTTGCCATCTTTTATCAATCATGAGTCATTGGAAAGCAAATTAATAGAGACAGCTGACGGGTGAGCAGATGCAGAATGCATTTAAACACAAGTGCTCATTCACTTGCTCATTGCGTGATGATAGCTCAGCTCACATGAGCATTTGTTCCATGTCAGGCAGACAATGAGCAACAAGAGTCCCATGAAAAGGGCTCTGACTCCGAGTGTGCAGCTGTTTTGAAACAGACCTTCACCTAGTAAGTGAATGCATATGGAATTACATCTAAGAGTGAGGCAAAGGGAAGGTGAGCGCCGCTCTGTGGCAGCATATTTATACAGTGATGAGTAGATTGAGACCTTGCATGATCATGGACTGATAGGACCTAGAGCAAGTAATGTGTTGACCTGAGCTTCTAATTGGGATAATGAGAGGAGGTCATTGTAGGAATTAGCGAGCAAAACTGCATGCAAATTGTACAGCCCACTTCCTGGGTTGTGAAGCACATGTGCTGTTGCAGTCATTGCTGTTCTTAATTTTAGATGTGGCTGTTATCACAAAATAGGTCAATGTGTCTGCTTCCCTGGTGAGCATCTACGACCTGCAGTATGCTGTCCTCCGACAGCAGGGAGCATCCTAAGTGCGTTACACCCCCACCGTCACATGAGGTTGTCATTTTGTGCTGTCTGTGGACATCAACTCATGATGTGTGCTCCGGCCCACACATGCTGGTGATGGCCCTGACTTAGTGTGGTGAATCAGCCTGTGCTACTACATAGGCACAGCAGTTTACCTGCATGTTGCTGATAAATTACTACTAACAGCTTGAGGGAATAAGGGGTTCATTCTCTCACGATAGTCCTGTGACAGTTCTTAGTCCAGCTTGATAGGGCTGAGGGAAATGGCCATACCATCTTCACATAATGGCTGAGGAAATGATCTTACTTGCCAGCATATCTAGCCAAGTATACACAAGGATGCCAACTTCCTCAACCAGCTCTCTATGTTTTATTTATCAGGGCCTAGTTCCACTTACCATGGGCAGTGGGTCTTCCCCATCAACTAGACAATGTCCGCAAGTTCGCTTTAGGCTTAATTCAACTACCAATCTCTACAAATGTGTCCAGAGCTTAAATCCTCAACTGTCAAGTTGACACCTGTGCCTATCAATGACAATGGGCTTTCATCAGGTGAGGCGACTCTGTGTAAAGACAGAGCTCTCTGCTGTAGAAATGGTGCAGCAGTATCTCTAGCCTATTGGACAGCCCCTGACTCCCCAGCAAACTTCTCTTCTTACAACAAAATGATACACACTGGTAAGTTGCTTCCCAGGGGAGTTACCCATCAAGACTTGGTTTCTCTGACACGTGCATTGTCTCACTCCACCACATGACTTGGAACCCTGTCTTCAGTTACCAACCTTTGCCATGTCGATAGTCACTTCATTCTAGTGAATTCTTCATTTCTTGAAGCTGTAAATTTGTTTTTTAACCTGAGCTGTTAGGTCTGGCCGTTTCTCTCTAAGATCTGGGAGTCTGTTATAAACCTATAAAAATTTGTTGTAAGTACATTGAAATCATAATATTAATGATAAATGATCTAATAGGGACAGACCTTAAAGACCACCTCAAAGATGAATGCTAAATAGTCATACAATTTTAAGGGGCTACTCTCTGAAATTGAAGGGGCACTTGCACGCTCACATATTTCTCAATGTCTCCCCTTATGTGCCAGAGAACGGAAAATGCCAGGCACCATCTTTCCCAACCTCCTTTGCTCTGAGAACTGAGCGTATGGCTCAGTGTTGGTAGTGGGACCTGCAAGAATATCTCCAGAAACTTCTGAAAATCTTTTACTCTTTTAGGAGAGCGATGGGGTTGATGAAGTGTCAGGTGTTTCACAGCGTGTGTGTTTGGGAGGAAAATTTAGCACACTATAATAAAGAGGAGGAGCTAGACCTTGGGTTTCTTCACAGCAAGGACTCACAACCCTGATATGACCAGTAAATTTTCTAATTTTTCTTCAAACTAGAAAAGAAAAATAAGACTGAAAGTGGCTAATGGAGACCAAAGGGTTAGAAATCTGCAGCTCACAAACCATGTATAGTTTGGTTTTGTATGGTCTTCATGCTAAGAATTTGTGTGCATGTTAACTTTTATATATATGTGTATTTATAGATGTTTATATGTGTGACATATGTGCTTGTATATGTGCAGGTGCCCTTGCCTGTATACACATGGATATGTGTGACTGTATGTTTGTGTGCATAGTGTGGTCTACAAGTGTACATGTGTGTGCATGTGTATGAACATGTACATGCATGTAATACATGTGTGCATGTGTGTGGATGTATATGTGCACATGTGTGTGTGTGGTGTTTACTGTTGGCCTTCATCTGTTTGTACACGTGTGGAGGTCAGAGGTTAACATCAGGTTCTCTATTGCGATCCACTAGTTTTCCGAGATGAGGTCTCTCAGTGGACCCTAGAACATCATTTCTGCTAGCCTAGCTGGCCACTGGCTGGCCACTGAACCCCAGGAAAAGCCTATCTCTACTACAACCCCAGCACCTGAGTTAAGGTACACAGCTCTGTGTTCAGCATCTCACTGATTGCTGGGGATCTGAACCCGTTAAGTGCTTTACCCTGGAAGCCATCTCTTAGCCGAGTGTCACGTTGATAAACTTCTATCTGACGATAAATTTGTCTCTTTCAGGATACTTGTGAAGATCTTGTAGCTTTTCCAAATCCCTCCACACTCAGTTCCTGTTAACATCTTGCAGAAGGAACCAAAAAGCAACACATGTTTAATGCTTCACATCATGCTTAAGTTGAATTTCCTTATTTTTAATGTCATTTTATTGCTTGTGGCAAGAGGCCATTCAGGGTACCACGCGGATTCAGTTCCTATCTCATTCTGGAAACTCTGGGCTGAAGTGGGATTTTTAGATTGTTCTTGCCTTAATGACCTTAACAATTCTGAGACATACTGGCCCAGTGTAGCACAGAATGTCCCTCTGTGTAGACAGTTGACGTTTTGCCCATGATCCACAGGGGAAGGAAGAGCATAGGGATGCAATGCCCTTCCATCACACGTTGTCACGGACACACTATTGCCATGGTGCGCCTTCCTGGCCTACCAGAGGTAGGTCAGACTTCCCTAAGGGACTCAGCATGCCTCTCTCTCCTTCTCTCTTAGGAAGCTAGAGGGAGTCACTGTGCACTCATCACAGTTAAGAAATGTGGAGTTATCTCCACCTCATTAAGAGCGGCAGCTACACAAATGATTTGGAATTCTGCATGTAGATTTGTCTGTTTTCATTTACATGATAATTTATACTAGTATGGATTCATGGCTATTTGTATTTTGTTTTGCTGTTTTTTTTTTCTGTGTCTTTAGGTATATGTTAGAGTGCTTGCACGTGTGTGTGAATACTTGTGTGCATCAATGTGTGAGCCCGTGTGTACACATCGTTGGAGACCCCAGTTTGGCATGGAGTCTCATTCTCAATTGCTCTTCCACCATATTCTTTGAGGCTGGGTCTCTAACTAGACCCAGAGCTAGACTATGGGCTACTCTGACTAGCTAGCTTGCTCTGAGGATTTCCAGCTTTTGTCTTCCAGGGCTGGAATTGCTGAACAATCGTTGCACCCACAGAACAACTTTATGTGGGGATCTGAACTCTGGTCCTTTTGCTTAGACATCAACTGCTTTAAGCACTGAGCTTTCTCCACCATCCTGTTTCTTCGTGTTTTGTAGAATCTAAGAGTATCTGTTTTATTGCTTAATTTTTTTTCTAAGTGACCACCGAGAAGCTTTCTAGTGGGCAGGTACATAGCTTTGAGATGCTTTAATGAAGAAGAAGATGATGATGATGATGATGATGACGTGTGTATGTACCTTCTTTCTGTGTAAGATACTCAAGGTTCATCTTTCCTATTTCCGCACCAGCCTAGCATCAGCTATTGCTCCTCTGACTGAGTGAAAGTGATTTGCATGGATAGAGTCTGAAATTAGGTGCACTAGTTTTGAGATCAATTCAGGAACAATATTTCCAATCCTCTTTTCTTGTGTGGTGCCTTGCCTCACAAAATAGACTGGGTTAGCTTTTTACTATTCATCAGTGAATGTTTTGTGAGAATTTGTTTTCCTTTGCTGTTATGCAAACAATTTCTCAATGGTCCAGTTTACATCTCCATTAGCAAAATTTAAAATTCTGTCTGGTCCTTTGTCACGTTGACTGGTTTCTTCCTAGAGCAAAACCCTGTGGTGCAGGGGAAGCTTCTCTTAAAGCCAGAACAGTGCCAGCAACTGCATGTGCGTGCTACATGTGAGGGTTTTTCCCCATCCTCCCATAGAATGGCAGATTACTTCAGAGAAGAAATTCAGTTCTCTCACCCTCATGCCTCACATAGAAGCTTGACCTTCAGTATACCTTTATCATTCCACAAGAGGCACATGTTTAAGAAAAAGTTCCAGACAACAGTATTTATATAATTACATTCACTGCAGTCCCAAAGATGCTATAAGACCACTGATGAAGTAATACGAAAGAAAAGGAAGAACTTCTGGAATATTCACCAACCCACCTGGGCATAAATACTTAGCCACAATAGTTGGTCATGACAGAGGACTGAAGAAAGAACCCATTTATGTGGGGTTTCTAGAACCAGATTGTGGTGGTAGCATTCCAAAGAGCAGATGCCTCTGGATGCAGAGATGGGGATAGACTGAGAAGGGGCCTGAACAAGGGATCTGGGGAGATGGAAGTGGTCACACTGGGATCTCAGTGATTCTAAGAAGAGAAAATAATCTTGTCAAATAACATCAGATGTCAGATCTAAGATTTATGCATGTCGCTATTCATAAATATTAAAGCCCTGGGAAAGATTAAAAAGACCACTCGATGCACAAGAAAAACCAGGCAGATGTGATCTACTGGTATCTCAGGGATTGGAAGGCAGAGACAGGGGATCCCCAAACAAGCTGGCCAGCTAGACTAGCTAAATCAGTGAGCTCTGAGCGCAGGGAGAGAGCCTGCCTCCGCCAGTGAAGTGCAGAGCAATCCAAGAAGACACAACACTCAGCATCAATTCTGACCTCCATACATTCATACAAGTACACACACACACAGAGAGAGAGAGAGAGAGAGAGAGAGAGAGAGAGAGAGAGAGAGAGAGAGAGAGAGAGAAGACTAAAGACAGAGAGTTGAGCAGAAACCAGGACTTCTAAAATCCAGAGTCGCCATACTGGGACAAGGGATTCTGTAACCTAATTTTGTCCACATGTTCACACTAGTGATTTAAACTTACAAATTGCAGGCTCGCAGTTTTTCCATACTCTTCCTGGTGTGGTGTGGCCAACAGTCAACCCATAATTTTGTCCACTGGCTTCACTGAAAACTTCCAAGCGCCAAAGACAAAGTTCAGCCAATTGAAATCCTCTTCTTATAGCTAGTCTGTGTGGAAAATACTCCATGGGTGAATGATCTTGAATAAGGTAATTTCCTACTTTCTCAACCCAAGGCCCTCTGACGATTTGAAATTCAAATATGGTGACTTCCTTATTATGCTGAAGCCAGGCAGTGTTGAAAGGCTTTCTGAGCACAGCTCTTAGGGGGGTGTCAAGTTAGCACATTGGGGAGTGATCTCTTAGAAGGAAGACACAAAGAACACAGACAGCCCCCAGAGGGTCTAGTAAGCTGAAGTTTCAGCACACATAGCCCCACTTCAGCATGTATGTATTTGTGTGTACTAGTGCAGAGAGAAATAAAACAGATAGAAAAAGTCAGAAAGATGACCACACATTCTATAAAGGGACAAAATGTTTAAAACCACAAACAAGACCAGGGTTTCTCAAGTACTATGCCACCAATATCTGATAGGAACATTCTTGTGAGGTCTGCTTCATGGCATCTCCAGCCTCTAATGACCAGAACCTTCCAATTGAACAACTGAAACTGCCACTAGAAACTGTCAAATGGCTCCCAGGGAACACCACAGTGGCTGGGTGAGAAATACGGGCAGGGCACGCAAGCCTCCTTCATAGCCTTTCGTGGTTTCTCACGACCACATCCTTTCTTGCTCACTCACTGGGCTCATTCCATCCACACAGATCTGCCTGGAGCCCGTGCCCTCCTGCCTCTGCCCCAAGGCGCGTGGCACCTTGCTCTTACTTGCAGGAGACAGCTCCTCCCTCTGAATGGGTGGAAGGACAAAGGCCCTGAGGGTGGGCATGCAGGACTTGGTCACATGACTTTGTGTGAAATTTTCCTGGAGAGATGCACCACAGGTGTCTACTTTCCCAAGACGAGAAGCCAAGGACAAACTGAAACAACAGTTACACTGAAGTCCAGTTTGGTGTGCCAATGCGTTCATCAGGATCACTTACAGGATCACTCCATCGCCAAAAACCCACCCTGGCCTCGGCGCGGCACCCTGATCTCCTTTGTCCTGACGTGCAGGCAGCTCAGCAGGCCACACAATCTCCTCCCATAGTTGTTTTCTGCTTCTATAACTTGGGGGGCACCCCTCTGTGAGTCCTGTTAGTTTCAGGAACTTCTTGAGACTTGTCCGTTGTTCACTTCCTGAGTTCCCAGTCTGAGCATCTTGGAGGATACTGCTAGGCGACCCAGGAATTTCTAACTTCTACCAGGGTCCTCAGAGGTGATCCCCCTCCTAAGCCTTTGTTCTTATTACCCTGTGGGTGTGTGACTCGTAAACCACCACATTCTTCAGGGAAGTGACCATTTGTCAGATTTATATTGTTTTTTTTTTTGTATTAAGTTGCATGAGAGATTATAGGTATAGTATATTTTTCTTTTGAAAACTGATGTTTCTCCTTGAATGTGAGACAACTCTGTCATCAGAGCACAGAGCTTGGAATTTGTTTGAAAACTTTGACAAGCACTTGATACTGTATATCTTTGACATACAGTTAAACAAAGGGGATAGGGCAGATGGTTAAGGATTTTAAAGCCCTTTTCTCTCAAGCAAATGACCTGAGTTTGGATCCTCAGATCCCATGTAAAAATGCCAGGCAGAAATGATGGTGGTCTGTATTTCTGGCCCTGGAAGGTAGAGCCTGAAAGACCCCAGAGCAAAGAAATAAGGAGGCAGAGCACAGGGTGATCCTCAAAGTCACCCTTGGGTCTCCACAGGCACACAGCAGTGTCCTCTTTTACACCCTTCCCACATGAAGTCACATAAGGGATTGAATTCTGTGTGTCTCTATTGGTCTTCTGGCCACTCGTTCAGCCATTTCTAATAAAGGACTTCAGCTTCTACTCCAATAAAATCCATCCTGATTGGTTTATATAACATTGTAAGACATATGCATGCATTTTACTCACAGACAGGGCATAGTAGGGAAGATCCTTTGTTCATACCTGGCCAGACTTTGAACTGAGACAAAAAAGGTGCTCAAAGAATATTGGTTTAACAAAAAAATGAGAGAAAGAATACCAGGTCATGATCAAATGGGTGCTCTCTAAACTTTTTCTATTTATTATTTATATTAATTTTTAAAGCGTCGTGTGTATGCATATGCGTGGACACGCGTAGGTACATGTGCGCATGTGCATGTGGGGCCCAAGGTATCTTCTTTCGTTGCTCTCCACCTTACATATCAAGATGGTATCTTGCTAACCTGAAGTTCACCTGCGGCTGGCCGACTAGCTAGCCCTAGGTGTTTTCTGTCTCTGCCTATCACATGCTGGGCTGGTAGGTGGGCCACTCTCTATGTGCATTTCAGAGACCTGAACGCCAATCCTTGTGTTTGCATTGCAAGCGTTTTACCATCTGAACCCTGCTTGGAAGTTTTAATCATGCATCATCCGTGGCTGGACATTCGAGAACTTTCCAGCTTTTCTTTCAGTGAACGTCTAATAATCTCCATACATATATCTTTGCTGGTTTCACTGCGTGCTCCTTGGCCAGCTCACCAGATGCGGCTTTGCTAGGAGAACACGCCAAGGTCCTCATCATGGAGTTCACGCCCTTCACCATGCGTTCCTTCTTGGGTTTGTGTCTCTTTTCTCAAAAGCCCAAAGGATCCTTTAATTTTGCTGTAGACACCACACCTTCCTTTCAGAATGCCGTCCTTTGTCTCCCCACATCTTAGTTTTTGGATTTCACATTTTTAACTACATTAACAGGGAATGTGTGTGTTTCCATCCCCCACTATCTACCACCCCCCCATCCCATGCCGCCCCACCCGTTCTCTCCTCCAGCCAGTTTCCCTCTCTCTCACGCCTCACACTCCTACAGTGGAATCCATCGTGTCTCATCTCGGAAACCTGTGCTGGGCACCTGACATAACGTGAGTGGCCCATTGGCGAGTAAGCTACATAGTAAAGAGCCTACCTTGGACTACCCCTCTCTCCCATCCAGCCCCAGCCCCATGCAGTATCTCAGAGTAGTGCGGTATCTCATGGGACATCTCAAGGTTTATGGAAACTTGTAGAAGAGGGGGCAGCCAGAATATGAGAGTTGGAGGATGGAAAAAGGTCATGTCCGACAGTTGTCTCCCCATCTTTCAGATTTGCATGCTTTAGTTTTGAGGTCAGAGTCTGTCTTACTTATCTGGTCCAGCGTAGGATTCAGAATTCCCCCAGATTGTCTGAAGAGATGCTTGGTGAATGACCCTGTTGCACAGCAAGAGGGTCATGGAGAGACTTTGTGCCCCTGGGGCCTGAGTCCCTGTCTCATCCGTCCTCCAGGGTGGCCTGGCACAGTCACAGGGTTCCTGGTGTCCACATGGTGCCTCGCCCATGGAGGCCTTGTGGGTGGATGGCTGCCACATGAGTCACTGTGACCACTGCTTGCTGCTGGAGGTCAACTGGGCTGTTTGCCCCAGGCAGGATTCTGTGGCCTCCAAGGTTCAGAGGGAAGCTCAGTGAAGAAACAGGATTTCATAGTCTGACCCTCAGAGGCAATGCGTGCTGTCAAGAGCATTTGGAGCTGTAAAAGAGTTTTTGACTGGGAGGGACAGAGGCTGATGAAAGTTAGTTCATTGGTTATATATGTCTATGAACAAGCCTACTTTCTGGCCTGGGAGCCCAGGATACTCTGTCTGCTACCCACTTCCTTCCCATGATCCCTTGCACGAGTCCCAGCCATCGCTTTTCCCTGCTCATGCCTACACATTGCTTGTCTTGGACTTGGGGTCCTGGAATGGCAGTTGGTCCAGGTTGAATGGTGCAGAGCAGAGTCTACCTTAGTTTTCCATGGCTACTGTTTAGGGCTCTGAACCCCGAAGAAAGCAGTAACCAGAGAGGAAAATGTATGCCGGAAAAGAAACTTTCACTTATGGAAGCAGCAGCACATGAGATTCCATTCTGGTAGTATTCGTCATTTCTAAATCACAGATGAGGCTGGATGTCCTTGAAGTCTGGGAGCTCAGGACATGGAATGATTGTCTTAGCACAGCCAGGGCCGTTGTTGAAAGCTAGCTCCCAGCTGGTGACTCTGAGTCTGGGAGTGTAGTGGTCACTCCCCAGCATTTTATTGGGCACACAGGCCTCCCCATTCTGGAGAGAAAGAGACGGGGCCTCTCAGGTCTGACCTCTCTCTTTCCATTGTTTCAATGTTTGCTGTCCCCATTGACACAATGCCATTTTGTGTTCTAATGGTTTGCTTGGGTTTTTAATCTTGAGCAACTTAGGCATTAGACAGAGGGTTTCTTGTCGACTCTTTCACAAGGTCTGGGAGTTAAGGCGTTGGTTGGGCGAAGAGATGCATGATGCAGTCAGGTCACAGATATGTGCTCAGAGTGCGAACGGCTCTTGTCTCACGTTTCAAAGCAACAGGAAACTTAGAAGAGGAAGGACAAGTCCGCGCACCGAGCCCTCCCCCCAGGGGCTGGTCTTCCTTCCTGTGGTTCCAATGGCCTTTCTTGTGTGTGTAAATGTGCCTGTGTGTGTGCACGTGTGTGTGCGTGTGCAAAAGGGCACCTACGCGTGTGTGCCTGTGAAGGGCAAGTGTGACATTGGGACCCATCCTGGATTGCTCTACCTCCTTATCGCTTTTTCTAGGGTTTCCCAGGCTCAATCATCTAGGGCTGGAATTATAAACACCGCCATTTTCACCCAGTATTTTTCTGTGGGATGTGGGATTTGAACTCAGATCCTTCTGCTTTCAAGGAGCGTTCACTTCATCCCTCTAGTCCCACATGTCCAACGTTTAAATAAATGTTTAGACTTTATCTATTTGTGTGTGTGTGTGTGTGTGTGTGTGTGTGTGTGTGTGTGTGTGTGTGTGTGAGAGAGAGAAGGCACTGTGTGTCCCTGTGGATCAAGGGTGACTTTGGGAATCATCCTGGTTGCTTCTACCTCCTTCTTGCTTTGCCCTGGCACATATATCCGCTCTCGCCTCTGCCTCTCTTCAGTGTCCACCCTGCAGGAGTGGACTGGCCAGTCTGCATATTGCAGGAGCCATGCCTTAAAGTCCTTCTGTCTGTCTCTTTCTCTATATCTTCTATCATCTCTCTCTCTCTTCTATTCTTCTTTTTTTTTTTTTCCGGTGCTGGGGACCGAACCCAGGGCCTCGCGCTTGCTAGGCAAGCGCTCTACCACTGAGCTAAATCCCCAACCCCTCTTCTATTCATCTTCTGTCAATCATTTATCATTATCACATCTACTTATCATCTATCTCTATCCATCATGTATCAGTCTACTTATCATTCATCTGTCATCTCTATTATCTATCTTCTGTATCTACCACAAATCACCTATTTTCTATCCATCTGTCTCTAGTATCTATTTTCTATCAGCCATCTATATCATCCTCCTCTATATCCATCATCTATCAACCTATTATCTATCTACCTATAAATTATCACCTATCTGTTGATCTATCTACCTATGAATTACCATCTGCTTATGTATTGATCCAGCTATCTACCTATCATCTATTTATCTACTTATCATGTCTATCTATCTATCTATCTATCTATCTATCTATCTATCTATCTATCTACTCTCTATCATCTATCTACTTATCATCTATCCATCTATCATCTATCTGCCTTCCTATCTATCACCTAGTGACTTACCATCTATCTACCATCTATCAATCATCCCTTTATCTTCCATCCATCTATCCTTGCTATTTTCTACTAATACCAACTCTATGGAACTTTCTGGAATCTGTAGGCTTGTGTCTTTGTATTCTGTGAATTGGAAGTATTTCATCCGATGTCTTTCCAGCCGTCCTCCTCCTCTTCTGATGTGCCAATCATATTCCATCGTCTGACACTGTGGACGATTTTCTCCCTGTCGCTCAGACCCAGTGATTCTCGCAGCTCTGTGGTTCTTTTCTCCCACCCTTCCGTTAATGCTTCCAGCCTGCTTTCCGGGCGTTCTGTTTCAGTCGGTACTTACCGGCTCTAAAATGTCCATTTGGTTTTTATTTATATTTTGTCATTACTGATAGTTTCTTGTTATCCCTGTTGGAAGCATGCGTGAGATTGCTTGTAAAAGCATTTTCTACCAAGATGGCTTTAAATATCCTGGTGAGATCCCCTGGCACCCGTCAATTATCTCTGAATGTTCAGTCAGGTCTTCCCAGACTTGGAAATGGGAGGAAGCTTTTAAAATCTACCGACTCAGGATCTTACAGAATGTTCTGGGTCTCTTGTCTTTTTATTCCTTTTTGATTTTTTGGTGTTGAGATCAAAACCAGGACCTGGCAAAAGGTTTACTGCGGAGTCACGTTCCCCGGCCTCATCTGACCTCTGTCACACTGGTCTGGCTTGGGGGGGAGAGGGTGGGTGCCCCATGGCTGAAGTAGAAGTAGGTTTGTGGGATTTCACTTGACCTTTATTAATGGGGTGGTCTTGTTCCTGCGGGGTGGGTTGGGGGCTGTGCTCCCCTTTCCCAGTTGGCTCCACTGGCATTGGTGGGCAGCTCGTTTCTGCGGGCAGAGGTGAATGAAAGTCCTGGTCCTTTTTAGTCTGTGAGGACCACTGTTCTGATGGGCTCTGGGTCAGTGCCAGGGGAGGGTGGAGTCTGTGCCGCTGCCCTTGCTGGCGTGGGCAGGGCTCTGCGGTGTGCGGTTGGACAGGGAGTTACCACCTATAAGCGTCCTTGCCGTGGGCTGCCATCTGGTCCCTTGGGCCTGGACAGCACTCAGTCTGACCAGTGGACGTTTTGGGGACTGCAATTGACATAGAGCAATATAAGGAAACTTGTCTGCCTGTCACAGCTCCAGGGTCCCCACCTGTCCACGGCCCCAAAGGCCCCCCCAGTAGTCCACACCTCCAAGACCTCCAGCTATTCATAGCTTCGAGGCTCCCAGTGGGCCAAGCCCCAGGCCCCCAGCCTTCCAGCCGGGAGGCTCCAGCTGGCTGCAGCCCGAGGGTTCCCAACGGGTCATCCTTTCCTCTCCGCTTGGCAGCATCACTTGCATATTTTTTTTAATTTTTTTTATTATTTATTCAATTGTGTGTGTATGGATGTGCGCACGTGTGTGTATGTGTGTATATGTATGTGTGCGTGTAGAACCACGGGCGAATTCGGGAACCACCTGGACGCCTCCACCTCCTCCTTGTTTACTCTGCCCCGGGATTCACAGGCTCCGCCCTACCAGGACCAGAAACGCAGGCCGCCCCCGCTTCCGCTGGCGTCTATACGTGGGCCTAGGATCTGAACTCAGGACCTTCCGCCTGCAAGGCAGAGGCTTAACCCCTGAGCCACCTCTCCAGCCCCAATCACTTGCATATTTTGCGACACGTCTGGGGCTTTGGGTTGAACCGAGGAGGAGCGGTAACGCCATCAGCCTCCTCATCTCCCGGGCACCAAACCCAGCAGCCTTTGCGCGGAGGACGAAGCCTAGGGAAGGAAGCAGAGCCAGGCCCCGAGCCCCGCCCCGAGCCCCGCCCCCCCAGTGAATCCTGCCTAGACTGTCAGCCAGACTGAAGGACCAGCACCTCCATAACCTTGGGGAACCCCTTCCTCTGTGGAATAAGGGGGGCAGCGTAGAGTAGCGTATGGTTAGCCAGCCAGGAGCTGCTCATGATGTGGCTGGAAATGACAGCTCTGATTGGACCAATTCCTGTGTTACCAGCAGGTCATGGGGGAGGGTCCTCGCACTCCAATCACAGGGGCTCCCGCCCAGCTCCCCCACGGGCAAACGCGTTCAGGAGGCGGAGATGGGAATGTACCAGAAGCCCGTGGGATCCAGAGAAGCTGGTCTGGAGCTGGGTGGACGGAGGCAGCTGGACCCCTCGACAGCTGGGGGGCTGCTGGATCCCCGAGGCCAAGACTAGGAGGTGATCACCAGGTTTTCTCTAAGCCAGGGGCGCTGAGAAACCCACAGAGTCAAGGACACTAATGCCTTTGCGCTCTGCCCTGCGGGGACCCTGCTGGCACTCTATGGGCACCCTGTGGGCACGCAGCCTGTAAGGACGGAGCTGGTCATGTGACATCCGCGGTCAAGAACACTTACCCAGCCCAGGATCCCCGCCCAGGAATGGCCCCTCCCTTGATTAAAATGCGCTTTCCCCAGCCAATTAAGGCGATCAAGACAATCCTTCCCGGATATCTAACGGCCCCTCACAGGTGTTCTCTGCAGCTGGCTTGTAGGTTGACTCCAGATAATCCCTCCATTCCGTTACTCAGTGATTCTGCCAACAATACTGCCCGCTGTGTTCCCATCACTGTTGCGCCGCCACGGGCAGGGCGGGAACCTAGATGTGCCCTCCTGATATGCCACTTGTCCAGTGCAGGACAGAGCGAGGAAGAACTTGGCACACACAAGAAAAAGTCAGACAGTTACTCTGTTGGTTGGGATGGAAATAGACCAGCTGTCGGGAGAGGAGGGACTGTGGATAGGTGGGAGGACTGAGATCGGGCAATCAGGGTGGGCTTCCCTGAGGAGGTGGTATCTAAACCAAGGGCAAAGGGGATCATGTGATGATTCTATCCACCAACATTCAGCAGACAGCAGCAAGGGCCAAGGGCCTGAGCAGGAACCTGCTGGAGGTATGTGAGGAGGGAGGAGGAGGGCGGTGGGTGAACTCAGGGATGACCAATGAGGTCAGAGCTTGCACACCTTGGGCGGGGACGTCCCTGTGGGTGGATATTTGATTTCAGGAGTGGTGGGGTCTGGGTGCCATGCTGTGGAGGGGACAAAGTGAGGCGTGTGTGTGTGGCGTGTGTGTGTTGGGGGAAGTAAGATTTCACACAACTGGATTGTGGGGAGGCAGAGCAAGCCCTAGAGAAGGGGGAGGGGGAGAGGGGAGAGGGGAGGGGGGGCGATGCTCATTGCCATGGCAACAAGAGGCAGAGGTGAAGTGCGTTTGGGACATGAAATGAAAGGAATGGTTTGGCAAACACTTTTTGACCTTTAGGAGTTTATTTTTTGTACATTAAAAAACCCAACCAAAACCCACGTGCAATCAGGAAGTGGTCAGGAGCCGTGTTTCCTCTCTCCCTATGGTTCCTTTCTCTGTGTCTCCCCCTGCCCTGTGTGCCTTGAGGTTCCCTGTGTGGGGCTGCGCTGGTGGGGGTCAGGGCCTGGGCAGCTCTGCCTGCTCCAGTGGCTGCCGCCTGCCACCTCCTCCTCCTCCTCCTCCTCCTCTTCCTCTCCCCCCCCCCAGGCCAGGTGGCCTCCTTGGGTAGCCCCGGCGCTGACTCATTCTCTGGCCCAGGGCTGTGGGCCAATGGTGGTTGCAGGTGGGTGAGAGGAAGCCGGCCTGGAGCTCCTGGCTGCCATGCTTGGCCGGGCTCCGGGTTCTGTGCTGGGTGGGAATCTGGGGAGTTCGTGTGCATGTGACGTCAGTAGGGGAAGGTGTCAGGACTGAGGGAGGCCAATCCGTTGCCCACCATTTGCCAGCCAGGTGAGGAAGGCAGAGTCCCCTTTCCTGGTGCCTGATTAGCCGGGCTGGGTACCCCGTGACCTGGGAATCAGAAGCCCCCGTCCAGCATTACTGCGGAATCAACGGACGTTGTTTATGCAAAGCTTTGCACAGTGGGTGCAGCCCGCGGTAACTCTCTCCCCAGGAGGCGAGTTTGTCTCGGTAATTGTAAAACCCAGGAAACAAACAGACTTTTCTCTTCAAGAGCAAAACTATTAGGAGAAACTTCAACTGTTAATAGTAGAAATTTCCTGAAATACCAGGAGGGCTGTGTCCTTGGGGGGCAGAGCAAGCTGGATGCAGGAAGGGTCCTGTCCTGTGGTGGGGATGCTGGGGGGGGGCTGTGTGGAGAGGATCGCACACAGCCGAGAGATTCCGCGGCCGTGTTTGCCCCTTCAGAGCCCTCTCCTCGCCCTAGCTGTGACCTCTGAAGTGAAGCTCTGTACAGACAGTTTTCTGCACGGGGTCCTGTAGGGTACAGTGCTTGGGTGGGCTTGGTCTCTGCCCCGCTGGGTTTGGCCTCTTCTGCTCTTTAACTGGCAGAAGGCTTCCGCCCTGTAGGATCACTGTTCGTTTGTTTATTGGTGGCGTTCCCCCTGTAGCCCAGGCTGGACATCCATCTCATGGTCTTCCTGTCTCAGCCTCCTGAGTCACTAGGGTTACAGGTGAGACTACCACGTTCAGCTGTCCTGGGGGTTTTGCAGGACCGCTGTTGCAGACGGTGCAGAGGTTTCGGGTCGAAGGCCAGGGGTCGGGCAGGGTCACGGTCCGGATGTGAGCCCCCCCCCCAGGCTCCTGCGTTTGAATCCTTCGTGGCTGATGTTGGGAAGGTCGTGGGCCTTGCTGGAGGAAGGCGCGTCACAGGGGCGGGCCTGGAGGCTTGGCAGCGCCCCCCCCCCTTTCCTCTCCGTTCTCTGGCTCTCTCTGCCTCCTGACGGCTGTGGCACCTGACCAGCCTCCTGCTGTTCCAGCCACGCCTTCTGCCCTCTGATTACCGTCACGCCTTCTGCCCTCTGATTGCCACCACAGTGGACCGTATTCCCTCGGGGACTGTGAGCCAAACAATACACCTTCTCTCCCCAATTACTTGTGTCCGAGTCTTGTCTCCCAGCAACAGGCAGGTTTTGGGGAGCGGGGGTCTGACAAGGGCCCAGGCTCTGCTTCCAAGATGGTGCCTTGTTGTATCTGGAGGGGACATCTCTGGCTTCTCGTGTGCAGGAGGAGGAGGAAGGGCAGGGGCATCCATCTGGTTCTTCCAGATGTTTCATAAAGCGCCACATCCCATTCTAAATAACTACTACATCTGAAGGACCCGAGTCTGCCAATCAGCCCATAGGGCTTGGGCGTCAGCAGGAGTTTCCATGTCACACGTGCATCCCACAGGGTGGCTTTCCACCTGGCCACGCGGAGCCCACGTCCTCCCATGCTAACGACGTTCTTCATCAGGAGCTCCGAGTCTGTCCCAGGCTTTAGAGCAAGTCCGAAGTGTCAGGTAGGGATATGAATGAGACTCAGAGCCCGCCTGGGGCCGCCTGCTCTCCACCTGCTTCCACATGCTCCGTGGGGTAGGTCCAGGCTACAGGGTGAAGGAGGGAAAGTGGAAGGGGAGGGGGAGCGAGTCTCAAGCCGGGTCTTACACCCGCCAAAGCAAACAGCGTCAGTTCTCACAGGAGTGTGTGCATGTGTGTGCATGCGTGTAAGTGTCGGGGCACGTGTGCCACAGCATGTGTGCAGAGGTAGAGATCACCTTTGGGGTCGTCTTCCACCTTCCACTTTGTTTGACACCTAGGCCCTCTCAGATCAGTCGTACACTCAAGACCCCCGCGCGCAGGCTTGCTCAGAGCCTGCTGTAAGTAGGCGTGTCCACAGGCCGACCTCCCAAGTGTCGGGTTGACAGCCGAGACTGACCAGCACACTGCCTGCCTTTTCCATCTTTTCTCTCCACACGTGGTGAGAGTGTGACATATGCATGCATGGTGCACGCACCCACGTGTGCGTGGAGGCCGGAGGAGGACACCGCGTGTCCCACCCGGTCACTCTCTGCCTTTCTTCCTCGGGACCGAGTCTCTCACTGAACCTGGAGCTTGGCTGGAGCCAACTGGTGCCAGTGATCTCCTGTCTCTGTCTCTCTGCAGCACCGGGATTATGGCCATGCCTGGCTTTTTCTGTGGGGCAGAGGATTTGAACCCAGGTCTTCATGTCTGTGCAGCAAATGCTTTTGCCTGCTGACCCACCTTCCCTGGCCCCTTTTTCCTAGCATTTTGAGTGAGCTGTAGAGCGAGCAGTTCTGTGCTCACAGCTCCATCTCTCATCCTCTCTCCCGACTGAGGCGGACTCCTTCTCAGTGCTCAAGGCTCTGTGCAGCACGCAGCTCCTGTACTCAGCTCCTGTGTCCTCCAGCCTCTTCTGTCCCTGCTGCAAGTCACGCCCACCCTGCTAAGCGTGTGTTTTAGCAGCTCCCATGTCTCAGAACCTCCATCTTAACTCAATCATGCCACTGTAACCAAATATCTCACACCGGAAAGTGTGCAAACAATTGAGTTATCACCCCTAGTTTTGGAGCAAGAAGCTGGGAGGGTCAGCGTCCAGTGAAGGCCTGGGGTCGGCTTCTGGATGGCCTGCTGCCGTCTTGGATGGAGGGCTGAATGCTGTCCTTACGTGCTGAGGGTGGGAGGGCAGAGAGAAGGCGCCCCTGCTCCTGCGGACCCTCTGGAGCTTTCTCAGCCCCTTAGACGTTGGACTCGGTCCAAACACCTGGTCATCGCTTAGTGGCCCAACTTTTTGAAGCAGTGAGATTTGTGTTCCAATACCTGCATTTTTGCACATATCGGATGTGTATGGTTTGTGTGCTTGTACGTATATGTGTTTTCACGCTATGTGGACACTGCTGTGTGCAGGTGCA
This sequence comes from Typhlomys cinereus, assembly GCA_023101885.1. NCBI lineage: Eukaryota > Metazoa > Chordata > Mammalia > Rodentia > Platacanthomyidae > Typhlomys > Typhlomys cinereus. Next base: position 1,468,460 of record JALPQD010000210.1, on the reverse strand, counting down.
CATGCTCACGTGTGCATATACATGCGAGGCCAGAGGTTGATGTGTGGGTGTGGACAACTATGCAGGGATACATGCATGCATGTGATTGCATGTGTGCAGTGGTGGGAGGCTGGCATGTGTGGGGTGCTCCCGTGTGCATGCATGCATGCACATGTGTGTATACATGTGGAGGTCAGCCTTGCTTTCTGCTTGACTGACTGAGGAGGCGGGGTCTCTGGCTGTCCAGAGCGGACCCAGGAATCTCGTCTCCTCCTCCTAGTGCTGGGTTGCAGGGCAGGTGATGCCCTCTAGCTTCGTGTGGGCATCAGGGATCTGAGCCAAGGCTCCCACACTTGGATGCCGAGCATTTTGTCCACTGAGCCATCCACCAGCTGCCAGGGTCCCCCCTCCTCACGGTATCCCCATTGAAGTATTCACTGGTGCTCGAGTTAGAACCCAGCGGGGCCTCCCCCCCACGCTAGGCAGGCACTCTGAAGCATGTTTTTTTTAACATATACATCTCATTTGTGTGTGTGTGTGTGTGTGTGTGTGTGTGTGTGTGTGTGTGTGTGAGAGGCACTGACTGTCCCTGTGGAGGACCAGGGTGACTTTGGGAATCATTCTGGATTGCTTCTACCTCCTCCTTACTTCACTCTGGGATTTCCCAGGCTCCGTCCATCAGGGCCAGAAGTGCAGGCTGCCGCCATTTCCACCTGGCATTTGCACATGGGACCTGGGATCCAAACTCAGGACCTTCTGCTCGCGAGACAGAGTCTTAACCCCTGAGCTATCTCACCAGCCCCAGAAGCGTGGTTTTAAGTCTGTCTTTACGGATGGGGACCTTTGTCTACCTGGGATGCTCAAGCTTCCTCACTGTCCGGTCGGCTCTTCATGAGCGATGAGAAGTTCTGAAATCTTGTTAGCGGCCCTCGCGCTTCGCTTTGTGGAGCGAGTCCCCAGGCTTTCCCCCTCTCCGATTCGCTGTTGGTGCGTACACAGCTGTCGCCATGAAAAATACTCTGGAAAGCCCTAGAAGCACGATTAATCAATGGGTAATTTATTGTTTACGCAGCAATTACCCAATACGGGGGCGTCACTTTGGTCCAGGGAATATAGATCTTTTCCCTCCCGATAAATCCGCTGGCCTTCCGTTCCATGGACATTTGTTTTCAGGAAGGCGTGACAAATAACCAGTGCTAAATTACATGGGACTTTCTTCCTTTATTCTAAAAATATGGACCTGTGATTTCCAACCGGCCGGCCAGGGGCGACGAAAAGCGGAGTGGCTTCAGCTGGCCAGCAGTCGTTCCGTGGATCTCGGCGGAATCTGAACGGAGACATTTTCTTTTCATGGGTCTTGTTTTCAAAGGCGCTCATTGATTTGACTTCTGAGATGTGATGCTTCCAACTCTTCATTTAGAAAATGTTCTGGAATCGGCATATCTCAGATAGCAGAAGAATCAAATCTGACAACCATGACTCCTGATCCCCTAGGTGTGTGTGGGCACATAGATGGGGATGCACGTTGTTTTGGATAACTTTAGAAAGGAGATTGAAAATCTGGGGCTGGGTTCTGGCGTTTTTTTTTTTAGAGTCACCAGACCCTACTCAAAGACCACCCTCCCTGGAAGCTGCTTGGTCAGGCAGGGTACTGGGAGACCCCAGGGAGCCACAGAGCTTCTGCAATACCGAGTGCAGCCAGCAGGTGGCTCAGTCCCGCCCACCTTGCAAGCTAGACCAGGTTCCTGACCCATTAACAGCTTGTTGGGGAGCTTTCATAGGCTGCACCCCTGTGCCCAGCCCCCCATCCCACCTGATCACCATGTCCACCATCTCGAGGGAAGATATGAGGCCTCTTCAGGCACTTGCCCGGGCCACCTGCAGGAGTATCAACTGGGCTCTGGGGGTCTTGCCCACAGCCTCCCCCACACCCCATCTTGTCCCGCCATCATTGATTACTTCCTTGTGTCCTTCTTACCTCTCTGCTAAGGTGTGTGCTGGCAGGGGCTGAAAGATGGCAGGAATGTTGGGGGTGCAGCCCTTGGGAACCCTGAGGGAAGAGATGGATGGATGATGTTAGCCAAAGGACCCATCGCTGTGGTCAGGCAGACACAGGGGGAGGTGCCGAGCGGTGAAAATCAGAACTTGACTAGTGAGGATGCTGTGGCCTCCTGTTCATGCTGTAAGTGAGCACACTTACGATGCCTGGATAATTCTTCAGAGAAGGCCAGTGTTGGTGTGCTGAGGGGAGGAAGAGGAACGGGAGGAAGAGGAAAGGAAGGAAGAGGAGGAGGAGGAGAAGCAGTCCTGGGTGGATGTTATGTCTAGCTCTCTCTACTAAGGCTGCAAGTACACCAGGGTGGCCTGGTCTTTTGGGGTGAGGATCTGGGGTCCACCAGCCTGTCCTGGGCCTGCCCTGCCCCGCGTGGCATGAGCTTCACTTTTCCTCTGGGCACTGGCAGCAGGGCTGGCCCCAGGTCCTGGCATTAGCGTCTGCTCCATGTGTTTGCTCCCTGTCCGGGGGGGTGTGGGGGGGGGCGGCTCTTCCTTCAGCCCTGCTTTTCATTTATCTGGCTTTCACCTTGATGGATAAGTTCATATAAAGCCCTGGCGGCTCTGAGATAGGTTGGCAGGGAAAAAAAGGAGATGGAGGCAGCTACAGGGTAGAGTTCCCAGGGTACCCCCAAGCCGCCCAGGCGGGGGCTCATGCCACCCCCAGGAGCTTAAGTGAGGGCTAGCCAAAGCCAGGCCTCAAGGTCGGCCTTCATCTTCTCCGTCTTCCTGCGCGGCAGAGGCGGGCGGCGGGCTGCTACCGCGGCTGCGTGGGTGGTAGGTGGTGAGTCACAGGGAGGTGGGCACCATTCATTTCTCCCTGGGGTCTTGGCTTGAAGTAGACAGTCTCAGACATGAGGTTTTGGCTTCAGGGCAAGGCAAACAAGGTCTGGCCCTCCAGCAGAGGGGGACCAGGAGTTGCTCGGTGCCCCAGCATCCCAGCAGGAATCCATAACTAAGCCGGGCCTGGTCCCAGAAGCACTCAGCTCCCAGCTGGGGAAAAACCCGGAACTAGAAGCCCAGATAGTGCTGATGCTGCTCTCTGAGGGAATGGATAGGAAGGAGCCCCCAAGGAAGAGTGGGGTGTCTGTCCCACCAGCCGCTCGACTCCGCCTTGTGAGCAGGAGGAGGCGTTAGGTGGCTGGCAGCGCTGTGTGCCACGGTGTCGCAGGGGAGGCGGGGAGAGCTGTGTTCCATGAGCAATGAGCAGGGGCCAGTGTAGAGAACATTCTGGAATGTTAGGAAGGGCCAGTACCACACACCGACTCCAGAGTCTATGTCAATTTCAGGGTCACTGGATGTCACCAGGCATCATTTTGAATTGGCGCGTCCTGCCTTGGCTGCCTCGTGCAGACCGGACTTGCGCTAGCTGGCTCGGGCGGCTGGGACCGTGAGCCCCCAAGGGTCCCGGAGGCTCAAGGTGGGCGTGGCAGCCGAGGCTGGGGAAGCGGTGGGCTCTGCTGCGGGTGTCCTGTGCTTCTGGTGGGTGCAGGCTGGACGCTGTCTGAGTTCTTCCTGTATCTGCTCACGGTCTTCCCCTCTGTGCGTCCACATCTCTGTCTTAACAAGACACGGTCCATCTTGGAGTAGAGCTGCCCACTGCTCTCCTTCAATCTGAGACCTCCATGAAGATTCTATTTCCAAGGACTGGGAGCTGGTTTAGGGGCTACATTTTGTATCGAAAGCAAAAGAACCCGAGTTTGGATCCCCAGATCCCACGTAAAAACACCAGGCAGATAAGGTGTAGCCTGTGCTTTTAACCCTGGAAGGCGGAGTCTGGGAAACCCCAGAGCAAAGCAATAAGGAGGTAGAGCCATCCAGGGTGTCCTAATGTCACCCTTGGAGCCACAGACACACACGCTCAAGTGCCCTTGTCTACACACTTATCCATATCCACACACACACACACACACAAAGACTATTTCCAGAGAAGTTCATAGTCTCAAGTCCTGGGTGTCAGAACTTTAACGTATCTTTAGTCTCAAGCATAATTCAGCTCTCTCTCTCTCTCTCTCTCTCTGATACACACACACACACACACACACACACACACACAGGGATGGATCTTAGAGCAGAGGCGAGGATGCAGGAGTGCCCCACGGGCGGGACAGGATGGTGGAGCAGTTACAGTAGCGGTGGAGAGAGGGAACAGAGGGAAGGCAGGAATAATAATAATAGGAATAATAAATAGTAATAATAGCAATAGCACTAATATGGGCTGGAGAGATGGCTCAGGGGTTAAGACTCTCCCTTGCAAAGAGAAAGACCTGAGTTCAGGTCCTAGCTCCCATGTAAAAATCACTAGACAGAAATGGTTTGTACTTCCAGCTCTGGAAGACAGAGCCTGGGAAATCCCAGAGTGACATGAAAGCAATCCAGGATGATTCTCGAAATCATCCTGGGACCCCCATAGGCCCACAGAGCGCCCTCTGATACACATACACACTCACGCACACACTTGGCGACGGGAACAATGGTCACCGAATACCTGGCCGAGGGGGTCCCGGCCAGCGGCCTGAGGAAATGACCCCCCCACCCCCCTGAGCTCAGACCTAGCCTCAGTTTCTCCATGTTGCTAAGGTGATGACCGAGTTCCGGGAGGTCTGCAGCTGTTCATCGCTCCTCAGAAGCACCATGACTGTTTTCTAAGCACTGCTGAGGCTCTGCCCCCGCCCGGTGGGGCACTCCTGCATCCTCGCCTCTGCTCTAAGATCCATCCCTGTGTGTGTGTGTGTGTGTGTGTGTGAGAGAGAGAGAGAGAGAGAGAGAGAGAGAGAGAGAGAGAGCTGAATTATGGCTTGAGACAAAAGATATGTTAAAGTTCTGACACCCAGGACTTCAGACTATGAACTTCTCTGGAAATAGTCTTTGTGTGTGTGTGTGTGGATATGGATAAGTGTGTAGACAAGGGCACTTGAGCGTGTGTGTCTGTAGCTCCAAGGGTGACATTAGGACACCCTGGATGGCTCCACCTCCTTAATGCTTTGCTCTGGGGTTTCCCAGGCTCCGCCTTCCAGGGCTCGATTACAGGCCACTGTCTTTTCCGGTCAGCATTTTTATGTAGGACCTGGGGATTTGAACTCAGGTGCTTTTGTTTGCAAGGCAAAGGCGTCAACCCTCAGGCCTCAGCGTTGGCTCTCACACCTTACTGTCCTCTCATGCATGGATAGAGCCAACTTCCCCTCCCCTACCCGCAGGGTGCTGGGTTGTCTGCCGTGAAGCGGGGAGGGGGGCTCCTCTAAAGCCCAGAAGGAAAGCAGATGCCACGTGAGGCAGCTACCCAGCTGGGCACCTGGCGATGGCACTTCTCTGCGGGGCACGTTCCTTTGTCATTGACCGTGGAGAACCCCACAGACTGCTGAGCCCCCGGTGTGAGCTCCTTGGGGTTCCCCAAGAGACTCAGGGGTGACTTACCCCAAGGCCACATGTAGCACAGGAGCTAGATCTCTGGTGAAAGGACCAGGGTCCCTGTCCACTCTCCACGGTCCTTCTGCCTCTCCTGGGCAACAGCTAGTCTAGCCACGGAGTCCACTTACCGATGGTAACATGAAGGCAGACGTTCCCGCGCCAGGCCAGCCAGCGATAGGGTAGGCTCAGCCGCCTTGGAAGTGCTTAAAGGCCCCAGCCTCCTCCCAGCCTCCCTCAGCCTCCTCCCAGCCTCCCTCAGCCTCCTCCTCAGCCTCCCTCAGCCTCCTCAGCCTCCTCCTCAACCTCCCTCAGCCTCCTCCTCAGCCTCCTCCCAGCCTCCTCCTCAGCCTCCCTCAGCCTCCTCCTCAGCCTCCTCCTCAGCCTTCTCCCAGCCTCCCTCAGGCTCCCTCAGCCTCCTCCTCAGCCTCCTCCTCAGCCTTCTCCCAGCCTCCCTCAGGCTCCCTCAGCCTCCTCCTCAGCCTCCTCCTCAGCCTTCTCCAGCCTCCCTCAGGCTCCCTCAGCCTCCTCCTCAGCCTCCTCCTCAGCCTCCCTCAGCCTCCTCCTCAGCCTCCCTCAGCCTCCCTCAGCCTCCTCCTCAACCTCCCTCAGCCTCCTCCTCAGCCTCCCTCAGCCTCCTCCTCAGCCTCCCTCAGCCTCCTCAGCCTCCTTCAGCCTCCTCCTCAGCCTCCCTCAGCCTCCTCCTCAGCCTCCCTCAGCCTCCTCCTCAACCTCCCTCAGCCTCCTCCCAGCCTCCCTCAGCCTCCTCCTCAGCCTCCCTCAGCCTCCTCCTCAGCCTCCTCCTCAGCCTCCTCCTCAACCTCCCTCAGCCTCCTCCTCAGCCTCCTCAGCCTCCTCCCAGCCTCCTCAGCCTCCTCCCAGCCTCCTCAGCCTCCTCCCAGCCTCCTCAGCCTCCTCAGCCTCCTCCCTCAGCCTCCCTCAGCCTCCTTAGCCTCCTCCTCAGCCTCCTCCTCAGCCTCCTCAGCCTCCTCCTCAGCCTCCTCCCAGCTTCCCTCAGCCTCCTCTTCAGCCTCCTCCTCAGCCCTCCTCCTCAGCCTCCCTCAGCCTCCTCCTCAGCCTCCCTCAGCCTCCTCCTCAGCCTCCCTCAGCCTCCTCCTCAGCCTCCTCCTCAGCCTCCTCAGCCTCCCTCAGCCTCCCTCAGCCTCCTCCTCAGCCTCATCCTCAGCCTCCCTCGCCTCCTCAGCCTCCCAGCTCCTCAGCCTCCTCCTCAGCCTCCCTCAGCCTCCTCAGCCCTCCTCAGCTCCCTCAGCCTCCCTCAGCCTCCTCAGCCTCCTCAGCCTCCTCCTCAGCCTCCTCGCTCTCAGCCTCTCCCTCAGCCTCTCTCAGCCTCCTCAGCCTCTCCTCAGCTCCCTCAGCCTCCCTCAGCCCCTCCTCAGCCTTCCTCAGCCTCCTCCCTCAGCCTCCTCCTAGCTCCTCAGCCTCCCAGCCTCTCCTGCCTCATCCTGCCCCCTAGCCCCTCTCAGCTCCCTGCCCTCAGCCTCCCTCAGCCTCCTCCCCAGCTGTCCGTCCTGCCTGGGGTCTCTGGGGAAGGAGGTCTGTCAGGCCGTTGCTTCAGCACACTTGTTACACACAGGCCCGCGAGCACTCTGCCCCTCCCCCACAGGCATGCCCCCCACACCTCCAGGTGCCCAGCCTGAAGCTGGTGTTCTGTCTGCCGTCTCCCAGTGAGCAGTCATCAGGCAGCGTGCAGAGTCAGCCGTGTCCAGTGCCGACCGCATGTCCACTCTGCCATGTCCTGTCCTGTCCCTCCCGCCTGCTGCTCCTCTTCCTCTGGCTTCGTGGGCTTCTGCGTGGCCCTCCCCCTCCTCTCCCTGTTTTCCACAGCATTTTCTTGATGTGTTTGTTCTCTTACCAGTGGCTGCAGGCTGTTTTTAGAGTTCTCTCTCTCTCTCTCTCTCTCTCTCTCACGCAGAGGACACCCTCTCTCAGAATCCACCGGGGGAGTGTTTTCTCAGCCGCCAAGCCCCCCGGCCCCCGCTTACAGTTCCGGGCACATGTTCCCTACCAAAGTCTTAAAGCTAATCGAAAGCAGTCGCTTCGCGGGTCCCTACCACTGTCGGGCCAATCGAGCTGGCACTTTTCGCCAGGGCGACTGTTACTGTAACAACCGCGTCAGAACCTGGATGACTTCTCGTTCCCCGCATCTGGATAGCACCTTTGGGTCCCGTGCAAGCTTGCTAGCAGGGAGGAAGCTTCCAGAACAGTCCCCCTGCTTCCTCCTTGTCCTGTGGTCACGCGTGCAGTGTCTTTGGCCATCGGGTTCTGGCAGTGGAGCAATGGCAGCTACCTGCATTGCTTCGGAGGCCTTTGCGATCTCTTTGCCCCTCCATCGCTCCCCTGGGCCAGCATGGGACTGGCCATGCCCATGCGGTGGGGTGGAAATGCCCACCACCTCCATGAGGTCAGCCATGCCGGGTGGCGGCGGGGGAGCAGAGGCCAGCAGGGTCACGGCTTCACGCTGGCTGTGGATTCTTGAAGGACAGTGGTCCAACCTCCGTGTGACAAAAGGACATTTTTAAAGACCTTTCGGTCTTGGGGATGCTGTGTGGCTTCAGATCCAGGGGGACCCTTTTTTAAAAAAAATTTTAAATTATTATTTATTCAATTGTGCATGTGTGTGTATATGTATGTGTGTGTGTGTGTGTGTATGTATGTGTGTGTAGAACCACGGACAAATTTGGAAACCACCATGGACGCCTCCACTTCCTCCGCCCCGGGATTCACAGGCTCCGCCCTACCAGGACCAGAAGCGCAGGCTGCCCCCGCTTCCGCCTGGCGTCTATACGTGGGGTCTAGGATCCGAACTCAGGACCTTCTGCCTGCAAGGCAGAGGCTTAACCCCTGAGCCACCTCTTCAGCCCCGGGGGGGGGGGACCCTTTTGAGAAGCAGTTTTCTCCCAGGGAGAGGGCGCGTCTCCATCCCGTGTCCATTCTGGCTTGGCTTATTCTTAGAAATCATCCCAGCTGCTCCCTAATGCGGGGAAAGGCAGGGGTAGGCGAAGGAGGGACTGTGGTCCTTCCCCACCACTGGTTTCCCGCGTCGGTCAGAGATATCATTAGTTCTATTTTTAAGCTGCAAATGCTGTGTCTCTAAATATAAACACAAAGGGGCCCTGCCGGCTCGCAGCCCACTCGAGAGGAGGGCCCGCAGCGTCCTCCTGTCCGCGTGGCGAGCTCTGGATCTCTGGCGAGCTGCGGTGGCTGCTGTGTCCCGTCTGGAGGGGGCCGTTCTTGCTCAGGCACTGATGAGTGAAACAGACAGATGACCCGCTCTCTGTCCCCAGTGTGGGGTGCGTCTCCAGCGTGGGGTGCGTCCCCAGACAGAAAGGGACACGTGGTCCCCAGAACGCACCAGTCTGCACGACTCTGATCTCCCTCTGGGAAAATGTGAAGTCCAGCTCATTTAAACTGCTTCATTGGACTGGTGGCGATGGGCGGAGCCATGAGGTACGGTGGCCCTGAGGGTCGTGTCAGTCTATCTCTCTCTCTTCCCATCAGCTCCAGAGTGCAAGAACCACACAACAAAGTCCCAAAGGTCTAAATCTCGTGCATTCTGAGGTTTTGGTTTCTCACCCCAGATCCCCTGCAGCCTTCCTCTTCACCCTGGAGTGTCGCACACACAGACCCTCTTCCAAGGGCTACGGGATGCCACCCCTTGCCGGGGCTGCGGTCCCGAGACCCCCAAGTCTCCTGCTTTGTCAGGCCTGCCACGCCGGCCACCAGGTCAGCTGCTTCTGGACCCCTGCTGCCCCCGACTGCTGAGCCCGACGCCTAGCAGCGCCTCCCTGAGGGAGCCGCGATGTATGACTAGCAGGGCCCATGTGACCGGGTGATGGACAGCCCCAGACCTGCACATGTGTGCGCACACAGACATGCACACACGCACACACATGCACACACACGCATGCATATGCATATATACACACGCACACGTGCACATGCACACACGCACACACATGTGCACACATGTACACACACATGTACACCCCACCCACAACAGGTATACACATGTACATGTCCTAGCTTCAGTGTCTGTGGAATGTCTGGTGTGTCCCTGAGCATGGCTTCACAGTCCAGAGGTGCTCTGGGCATGGCTTCACTCTCCCGGGCACCCCTGGGCATGGTAGCGGGCATGACGACTGACACGCTCCAGTGCCCCTTCGGTCGCACCCCACACAGCCAGCCTAACTTCCACTAGACAAGGCACGTTGTTGTGACTGTCAAGTTGACAAGCTCTAGAATCAACTAGGAGACAAATCTCTGAGCGCTTCTAGATCGGGGCCCTGGAGGTGGGAAGACCCGCCTTAAATGTGGGCAGCACTGTCCCAGGGCAGGAGATCTGGACTGACCCAAAGGGGAGCGCGAGCTGAGTACAGCCTTCACCTCAGGGGCGCAGTGCGACCCGACACCTCGCGCTGCTCCTGCTAAGGATTCCTTACCGGGTGGACTGTCCCCCCAGAACTGTGAACGAAAGCTTCTCCATTAAGTTGCTTTTATAAGGTCTCTGGCACGGTAATAAGAGAGTAACATGATGCATGCAGGCACGCCCCCTCCAGCTGCTCCTCTATTGGACGAAGCCAGTCACATGGCTTCTCTTCCGTCTGGCGAAGGCAGGAGATGCGGCTGTTCTCAGAAGGAGAGAACGAAGCTCCTGCAACCCTTCCACCCGCAGAAGCCCTTGCTGGACCCCTCTAGCTGACTCTCCCCCCACCCTGTCTGCTAGAGGCGCTAACCAGACCTTAATGTAGCCTCAAAACCCAAGACGTGGGACTGGAATGTTTGAGCTCAAGTCAGGTGTGGCTCTGTCCACCTTCCTGCCGGGCAGGGGCTTCAAGGACTGTGTCCTCAATGGCAGTGTGCCGCCTCCTGGGTGGGCTCCCCTGCCCACTCTAGACTCTTTCTGTGATCCATTCCCCTGTCCTGTCTCCCATGCCATGGCAGAGGGGGGCGGGGCTCAGGCACCGGATGGATTGGGCTTTTCTGGCTTTGATGGTGGTGTTTCCCCAGCCCATGCAACACTCCTCTCAGCCTGCCGTGATGGTTGGTGGCCGCAGGGTCCCCCAGAGGTGCCGGTGCGGTAAAGCGGCAGTGACCGGGTGGGGAGAAAGTGCTGGGTCAGCAGCCGCTGCAGGTCCCGCTGCTGGGCCCTCGGGGCTCTGGCCGCTCATCCAAGTGGCCAGCTGTGCATTGGTCGGTGTAGGTACTCGAGTTGGGCGAGACTGTGTTTGATCTCTTTGGAAGCCTCCTCCAAATGAGCGGTCACTACCTCCCGGCCCTGCCTCGGACACGCCCTGGGGCTCTGGCCGTCCTCTTCTTGCTGGCTGCCACGGGTCTCTGGGTCCTTTCAGTGGCCAGTGTCCTTGGGTCTGAGAACCAGGATCAAACCCGAACCATCTAAGAAGGCCACAGCTGTCTTTGAGAGGACCCTCCTTTACGCAGCTGTTCACTGTTCTAGAAAGACGGGGGCTGCTGAGTGCCAGGCCCCATCGCTGCCCGCGAGGCGCCCATAGCCGCCTCTGCAGAGAACCTTCAGTCCCCCGGCAATGGAGAAGTGTCCAGCGGGACTTGTCCTGGCCTCGGTACTGCAAGGACTTAGGCAGGTTTTCCTGGCAGTTTGGTGGGTGCGGCCGGCCCCAGACCTCTGCGTCCACTCTTTCCAGAAGGTCTCTTGCTTGGTTACCTTGAGCACTGAAAGGCAGAGAGCAACCTATTGTGTTTTCAAATAGCTTTGCCCTGGGTCCCTGAGGTCCTTCAACAAGGGGACGATGGGACAGAGAGCCCGCGGGGTGGCCGGCACAGCCTTCCATCAGTCCTGAGGGTTTGCGCATGCATGTGACATGGGACAGGCAGCGGGTGACTCTGAAATGGGGGCTTGGCCAAGGGGCCTGTGGTCTGGCGGCAGGAGGAGGCACCCAAGTGCATCTTCACCCCGGGGCCGCACGCGGAGGCAGCTTGGAGGATGTGTTCCCTGTGTCCAGAGTGCAGGGGGACTCTTGTGGGTGAGATGGAGAGATGGGGATGGGTTCCCGGGTGGGGCGGGTGTGCAGACCCAAAGGACAGTTTCCATGTGGTAGTTCCTTCACCCCTCTGCTTGTCTGCATTGCTAGCAAGCTCTGGGGTAAGACCGAGGCTGCCGCCCAGAACCAGGAGAACGGAGATAGACAGGACGCCCAGGAGGGTCTGCGGGAAAGTCAAGAGCGGAGGATGGGGCGCATGCAGCTGGTTACCCAGAAAACAAGAGTATGTGAGGGGAGCTGCCCAAGAGAAGCACGGCCCCTCTGCAGAGCTCTGCAGGTGCTTCTAGAATGTTGCCTTCGTAGACTCTAAACCCTCACCACAGTCAGATGGAAACAGCTCCCACAGACTGACGATGTGTCTGAACTCTTGGTCCTGTCCGGTGCCGCTGTTTTGGGACATGATGACATCATCAGGAGGTGGATCCTTGCTGGAGGAAGTGAGTCTTTTGGGGTGAGCCCTGGGCTTTTACAGGCTGATCCACTTCCCTCCCGGTCTCCACTTCCTGCCTGTGATACCACGTGACCACTTGCCTCATCTCCCGCCTTCCCCCGACGGGGACGGATCCCTTTGGCTGATACAGCAAAATAAATAATCCTTCCTCCTCCGACGGCTGATCTCAGTTGTGATCTGAATTGCTTGCATGAAGAGCCTGTGGGCACGCCTGTGTGGACTGTCTGAGGTGGGGAGACTCAGCCCAAAACAGGAGGTGCCACTCCCCCGGCATGGGGTCCCAGACTGATCACAAGCAGAAAGGGAGCCAATCGCAGGCGTCCAGGGTCTCTGCTGGCCAGTGGTGGTGCAATGGGACCATCTGCTCCAGGCTCCTGCTGTCTTTTCTCCACCATGATGGGCTGAGCCCTGAACTCTGAGCTGAGATTTTTTTCTCCCGTGAGATGCTTTGGTCAGAGGCTAAGCACCCCTTCAGTTGCTTCCTGTCAGGTATCCGATGAGCACTGACACAGTGATTCACATAGCACACTAGGGTCTATTGAGATGTTTGGCTCCCCACTTGAACATCCCCCCTGACTCCACTGTACAATGGATGCTCATCCAGTGAGTGAATTCACCCATCCTGGGACCACGGGGCAAGATCTTGGCTTTGCTGACTTTATTTGGTATCTCTGTCCTCGAGCTGTACCCACGGCTGAGCTCATGTTTTAGAGTAGCGTTTATGTCTTTGACGGCATGTCTCCCCTCTTCGTTTGCGTGTAGAGGAGTCCCGTGATGGTGAGCGGTATTGTGACCCAGGTTGCTAAGGTCGGCCATTGCGTGAGTAGGGCGGAAATTGCTTTATTGAGGACGCGAGAGGACTCGAGGCAGGCTCGGCTTCTCCGGGCTGGGCTAGATCCTACTGGCTGCCGTAGCTTCCTGCTCGGTCCCCAGGGCCTCTGGAAGGTCCAGCCTGGAGACCGTGTGGTGGCCAAAACTAGTGCTCACTGGGAGTACCCTGGGGAGCTCCTTCGCCCCATCCGGTCCCAGAAGTGTGGTAGTTGCAATTCTGTTTGCAAGTCCCAGCATGCAATGCACCTGCTGCTGCCCCTTCTGCCCCGTACAAGGTCCTGGATTCCTGCGACTTAATGGGCATTACTGTGAGCAGCCTCTGTCCCCTCCCCCGCAATGGGGTGACCCCTGCACTTGGCCCCTGGCTGGGATTGGCAAATCTTTGAAGTCATTGGCCACTGTGAGCATAAGGTTCACCTTCCCTTTTTGAGAGCGAGGATCAAGAGGGCACTGGAGGAGGGCAGCAGGCAGGCCGCAGGATGCAGGGGTGGGGGGATGCCAGCAGAGCGTGCGGGGGACAGGGAATGCCCAGGCAGGTAGCTCTGGGGGCAGCAGGTCCACATGTGCTTGATAGCTGCTCAGAAGCACCCGTGTGACTGTGGGCACAGGAAGAGGTTGGTGGAAGAGCCTGGATTTGCTCATAGGGAGGGAGGCAGGTGCCTGGCCAGGGTGGCCACTGTCCCTAGAAGGCCAATTGCTTGGTCCTCTCAGCCGGAGCTGAGCTCACGGCTGCCTTCTCTCAGCCGGCAAAGAGAGATGGGCCAAATCTCAATGCACTAACATTGTGTGCAGGAGGGCTGTTCTGAAGACAGAGAGAGAGAGAGAGAGAGAGAGAGAGAGAGAGAGAGAGAGAACAGAGAAAGAGATTGTGTGCATCTGGGTATGCATGTGTGTGTATGTATGTGCATGTGCATATGCATCTGTGTATGTGTGTGTTTATGTGCATATGTCTATCATGTGTGTTTATGTCCACATGTGTGTGTGCACATGTCTGCATCTGTGTGGTAACACTGGTGAGGGGCTCAGCAAGACGCATGTGGGGAGCAGCAGGCAGGCCGACATGGAAGGGATGAGCGAAGGCCCCAGGGTGGGACAGTCAGCGCCCCCCATGGCCCCGGTCGCCACGCGGTGCCCTGAGGATTGCCTGTCCCTGACTCCCCATGGAGTCTGGGTTCACTGAGGCAGGACAGGAAGCTCTAAGAAGTTATGAAGAAGTTGCTGATGAGTCTTTGGTTGTAAAAACCAATGAACAGGGCCCAGGGAAAGGCTCAGTCAGTAAAGTGTTGCCGCGTAAACGTAAGGACCTGAGTGTGGATCCCGGAGCCCATGTGAAAAGCCAGGTGTGGGACGTGCCAAATAACTCCAGTGCTTTTGGGGGGCTGGGCAGAGACAGGAGGATCCTGGGGGCTTGCCAGCCAGCCAGTTGAGCTGAATTGTGAATTCCAGATTTGGTGAGAGATCTGGTCAGGTGGGGCTTGATGGAGGACCTCTGGCCTTCACAGGCGCCCACACATACATGCACCCCACCACTGCACAGACATGAACACATGGACACACTAAAATAAAAATAAAAAGTCAAGGAGTGGGCTGGGGCCTGGCAGAGGCTCTCCAGCTGCCCGTGGGGGGCGGCTCCTTACGGCGGCTCTGCTGGGCATACAGCAGCTCGGGCCGGCTGGGGCGGCTTGGGCCGCGGAGGGAGAGCAGCAGCACCGTCACGTCGTGCCGTGGGGACAGTCCAGCAGTGACAGATGGGCTGTTTTCGTTCTTACCTGGGACACGTCCCCTGACAGCTTCTCCCGCATGTGCATTTCGCTGGCAGCCGGCTGATGGCCGGCGTGCTTTTATGACCGAGGGCTAATTGCTTGTCTCCATCTGGCCTCTGCAAGGTAGATGAGGTGAGGGAGGGTTGGCCTGTGGGGAAGGAGTCGGTGCTGGTCCCGCACTGGGGAGGAAGGGTGGAGCCGGGTAGGAGCGCAGCTTTGTGTGGCACGGGGTGCCGCCTGCATCTTTGTGTCCACCGAGCTGCCTGCCTTTGACACAGTTTTCAGACAGCTTGTGAATGGATGGGTGCCACCACAAAACCCATACTGCTAATGGGGAAACTGAGGCACAGCTTGTTAAGTGGCTTGCCCAAGGTCACGTGATCAGAGGGAGTCAGCTGGGCTTCCCCCCACAGTGTCTTCTCTCCTTCTGGAAGAGTCAGTATTGTGCCAAAACACCAAGAGGGAGTAACTAAGACACATGATGATTTGTGCAGACTTTGTGCTCAGAGAGGATTAAGGGGTCTTTGCATAGGGAGGGGCTCATTAGCATTGGCGTGTCTTCGATCTCACAAGCTGCCTGCCTCCAGCAAGTTCTCCAAGCCCACCTATGGACATGGAAGGGGGTGCAGAGGTGCACGGCAGATGTAGCTGTTTACTGTGGTCCTTTTGTGCTTGAGGTGGAGGTGGACGTGGCGGGTGTGGCAGTGGAGGCAGATGCAGTGGTGGGCGTGGTATTGGGGGCGGAGATGGGCAGCCTGGTGCAGGTTGGCATAGTGGTGGGTATGGGATGGAAGGCGTAGTGGTGGTGATGGTGATGGAGGTAGATGAGATGTGTGTGATGGAAGGCGTGGCAGTGGTGTGGAGGTGGGCGTGGTAGTGGGCACAGCTGGGTGTGACGGGTGTGGGGAACAGAGAGGTGATGAACTCTGTAGCCCTCCCAGGGTCTCTCTTCCTTCCCCTGCTCAGACGCCCCGGAAACCAGCCACATGTTCGCCCGACATGCTTCCTTCGGGACTGAGTCTTAGCAATGAAAACACTTTGCCTGCGTGGGAGGCAGAGGGCACGGGGTGCTGCAGCCTGCAGCTCTGGGGGCTGCAATCCCCGGCTCTGCGGGTGGCCCTGTTCCCAGCCCCTGAAATCCGGGTGGATAATGAGATGAGGGCTTGGCAGGGCTCAGGATCCGGCCGGGAGATGGAAGGGACCCATCGCAGCGCAGCGAGCGCGGGCTGCGCAGCCATACGACACCCTCATCATCCTCCCAGCGCTCACCCCGGATGACACGGGCACGAGCGTGGAGAACCACACTCTCCTGGGCATAAGCCCTCTGCGTGCGCAGCGAGATGTAACTTCTGTGCGCGAAGGGCTTGTCTCGGGGTGATGCCGTCTTAGCTCTTCATCTTCCTCACCTCTCCCTGCGCCCCCAGTGGGGCCTCTAGGGGCCTCCTGCAGCACCTCAGACTTCCCTTTCAGAGCGGTTTTTCACCGGCGATTGTCGGCCTTGATTGTCGGCTGACTCTTCTCTGAGCTCTATGCTCCTCGGCGATAGGGGGTCTGTTGCAGTCAGCCTGCACGGTTGCTGATAAATGACCATCACACGGCTTAAGGGAACAAAGGATTTATTCTCTTACGATAGTCCAGTCACAGTTCTCAGTCCAGCTTGACGGGAGAGCATGCACCAACACCAGGGTCGAGGGAACTGGCCACACCATCACTGCATAACAACTGAGAGATGGACAATTCTTACTTGCAGACCAGCATGTCTGGGCAAGTATACAAAGATGCCAACTCTCTCAACCAGCTCTCTGTATTTAATCCTAGGCCTAGTCCCACCCACCATGGGCTGGGTCTTCCCCATCAGCCAGACAATCTCCTGCAGGTTTGCTCTGGGCTTAACTCAGCCATCAACTCTCTACAACTGTGCTCAGAGCTCAAACCCTCAACAGTGAAGTTGACACCTGTGCTTAACTATGACAGGGTCCCCCCTCCCCACCCCGTGGCTCACGTGCACCAGTGTCAAGTCCCAGGCCAGCACATAGGAGGGATGTTTCTGAAATCAACAGGTGTCGTGTGGAGGATGGGATAACTGAAGCTCTTCAAAGGAAAGTGTTGCCAGGAAGTAGCTGTAGCTTCCTGCTTCCTCCCTCCCCCAAAGAGCCATGTCTCTTTCTTTGTCTCTGTCTCTCTCTCGAAATAAAATAAAGACTAGATGACCAATAGGAACATACTTGGGCTTTCTCAGAAATGATGTTGAAGAAGAACACAGGTGTAGCACTAAACGCCTGCTGACATGGAAGGCTTTTGCTCAGCATGCAACTTGGGGTGCATGTGGTGGTTACCAGGGCAGGCACAATAGGAGCTTCCACCAAAATGTCTGCAGCCAAAGCAAGCAGGATGTCTTGAGTAAATCATAGGTGAACATATGAAAATATGATAGATGATGACAGGAGGGAGAGTTTTTAAAATTTTTTTGCATGTGTGTGTATGTCTGTGTGTATCAGAGGGCCCTATGTATACCTGGGAAGACCCAAGGATGACTTCAGGAATCACCCTGGATTGCTCTACCTCCTCTTTGCTTTGCTCCAGAGTTTCCCAGGCTCCGCCTTCCAGGGCTGGAAGTGCAGGCCACTGCCATTTTCATCTGGCATTTTTACATGGGATCCAGGATCTGAACTCAGGCTCGTCTGCTTGTGAGGCAGAGGATTGACCCCTCTGTCATCTCTCCAGCCTCATCATCCATGTCCACCCCTATTTGCTTGACCCCTAGATCCCTTCTTCCTGCCAGGGAGCAGGACCCCCTGTTTTGCATCTGCCTGAATTGGTTCCTATCCAATGTCCATTCTCCGTGTCTGATAGCACTTTGGAGTGTGTGTACGCGTGTGCGTGCATGGTGCACGCATGAGAATGTGTGAATGCACTCACCACGTGTGTATGTGTGGAGGCCAGAGCAGGATGTCTGGGGTCTTCTCTCTTGCTCTCAACCTTACCTTGTTAAGACAAGGTCTGTCACTGAACCCCCAGGTTTGCTGTTTGGACTGGCTGGTGCTGACAGGTTCTTAACATCTGCCTATTTCTGCCCCCCAATGCTACCAATACATGGGCGCTGGGGATTTGGACGCAGGTCCTCATGCTCACAGAGCAAGCACTCTCCTCATGCTATCTCCCAGGCCCTGGAGTCCTTTGCTCACGTCCACTTGCTAGTGTGGTTTCTGTGGGTACCTGCTGTGGGTACATAAGCCGTGAGTTCCAAGGCAGGACTGAGCCTGTGGAGAAAGTCTCCTTAGTGTCTAGCACAGTGCTCGGTGGCCAGCGGGTGCGCCCCGAGCTCTCTAAGGATGACAAAGACCATGCAGCTGTCCACAGTGGGCTCAGGGCCTGGGGTCTGCCTTCTAGACCTCGACTCTCTCTCTCCTGCTCTCCCACCATCCTGCCATTTCTACACCAGAGTAGATTTGAAGAGTCCTCGGGGAACAGGTCTTAACGACCTCAGAAGCGCCGGCTCTCAGTTCGGCCTCTCCGGACACAAGGCCCAGGCCTGCCCCTTCCTGACCGCAGAGCCTAGAGGTTCTTCATATCGCCCTCGCATGGTGCTGGGAATGCACTGCATCAGGCAGGAGGTGCGACATGTTGGAATGCTGTCAGTGTTTGGGGGACCCGGGGACCCATGGATGAGGTTTGCAACAGTAGTCCGCTCTGAGAAGGAAACATTCTCCCTCTAGGTCCTGATAAGAAGCACACTGTTGTTATCACCCCATTATTGCCTCTCTGTTCCTTCCTCCCCACCCCACTCCCGGGAGGCTGTGCCACCTGCCTAATCACGGGGAGCTATTTTTACACGTGACGTAATGGAAAGGTAGCAGATTAACAGCCCCGGAGACGCACGTCGCTGCTATTAATATTAAACAGGGTATTAATTTTGCTGGCAACTGAAGCATTAAACATGCATATCCATTAGCGGTCATTATTTAATCTCCAGGAGCCGTCTTGCATCTTCCAGGAATAGGACAGATTCAGGCTTCTCCCCCTCCTTTCCCTAAACTCACGGGTGAATCAGGAATCACACTTTTTATTCCCCCGGAGGGAAACAGATAATTATAAACGCATCACCATTAAGGGAAAAGGCCTGAGAATTACCACACTCAATTTCTGTGTTAGTACAAACCCCTCTGGACGAGGCCTGGGCTGTGCGAAGGGTCTGCTGAGGTGGCCTTCCCGAGATCCCCTCTGCAGCAGGCTGTCTTGCTGACGCGTGGCCCCAAGGACCCGACCTCGACTGTAATTGCTAGACGGTCGGGTTTGGCTTGCTGATGGAGCCTTGCTCAGACCTAGCTCAGCACCTTCGGGATGACAGCGTTGAAGGTCTAGCGTTGGTTAATGATCTGGGTCTCATGCAGGAGAGAGGGTGATGGGCAACTTATTAAATGGAGTCATAAGGACAGGATCGGAGACTCTGGGCGACGGCTCCCAGCTGCCGCTCTCTGCGAGGCTGGTGAGACCCTCAAGGCAGAATGGAGAAACTGGCATCGCCCGATGGCTAGGAGCAGGTGCCCTGGTTATGTGTCCAGGTCACAGCCCGGTCAGGGAGGACCCAGGCTGAGTGTGGGAATGTCCCTGAGCTGTAGAGATGGAGCTGGGAGTTTGGGGGAAACCAAGGTAGGTGGGCTCAAGGAAAAAATGAGGGGTAAGTAGAAACCCCCAGAACCGCCAGCGTGATACTAAGGGGCGCCTGTGTGAGGCAATCTTTGAGTTGGGATCAGGAACAGAATAGCTGGTGCTCTGCCTGGCTTCAGAGCCAGCGAGGCAGCGTTCCTATGAGCCACAGTGTTGGGGGGAGGTAATGCAGGCTGAGCTCCTCATCCCCAGTAATCTGAAATTCCTAATGCTCCAGAATTTGTAATACTTAAGTTACTGACTTATTGTTCTGAGGAAAACTCGTTGCCACGCCACAAAGCCTTCTATATGCAGAAATAAGAACACTACAGATGACTATCTGCTATGTGTGTGTGGGGGGTGTGTCTAGGAAATGCAGATATACTCTGTGTGGAGATTGGGTTCCGCCTTACTGTAGATACACAGGCGTTGCAAATCCAAAAGAGTCAAAAACTGAAATGTCTGATCCAGAACATTTCTGGTAAGCAATATTCCACATGAACTCTGGAAAGACTGTGTGGTGACCTCAGTGGACTAGAGGATGAGTCCTGGGGCAAAGGCTGTGCTGGACCCACCTACACGGGCTTAAGAGAGCCTTCGAGGGACCAACATCTTTCCAGTAAACTCACTGTAACCTAGAACAAAGCTCAGCAGGACCCCAATGTATAAGTGTGTGACTAAATAAGTGCAGTTTGTTTCATCAGCCACACAATCCAAAAGCCCAGGTATGCAAAGAAACAAGTAGACCAAATTCATACTGAGAAGAAAGAGGATTGCTATGTAAAGATACAGAAATGACTCCTGGCAGAATTGGAACATACGGACAAGAAGAGAGCTATTATAATATCATTCACATCAAGACATTGAAGGAAGCCAGGCTTGGAGGTGCATGCCTGTGATTTCAGCACTTGGGAAGTGGAGGCAGGAGGATCTGGAATTCTAGGCCAGCCTCAGCTGTATGAAACTGTATCAGGAAACCAAAGCCAAGTGAGCAAATAGACGGTGAAGGGAAACCTGCCCATGTTCAGCAGGGACGGAAAGTGGAATGTGGAGATGTGGTGTACACTGGGTAGGATTAACAGCAGGTAGGCATAAAGAGGAAAAGACTAGTCAACCCTGAAATGTAGACCTGGTAAGAGACAGAACATAAACAAACAGAAGGGCAACATTTCTAGCCTAGGATTTATGTAATTGTATTTCTTGGAGCAGAGTAGAGGAGAAGAAAAAAACAATGGTTGGAAATTTTCAACTTTGATGGAAACTGTAAACGTGGAGGTCCTGGAAGTCTAAAATTCTTCTCTAATGAACACCAGCCACATGCAGATAATGATACCTGGGATGTGGTCCCATCAGATTGGTCAAGGCCAATGATAAAGATGCAAATCTCAAAAATGGACAGAAGGAAATGAGATGCAGGCTACAGAGCTGAGAGACTTGGCGGACTACTGGGTAGAGGCAATGCCAACAGGGTGCATCTGCAAGACGTGGTTGTCAGTGGAGAGTTCTATACCCAGCACAAATACCACCCACAGCTCAGTGGTCACTTTCAACATCCAAAGCTCGATGGACTCATCAGACTCTGGGACTGTGGAAGGTCCTCTAAGCAAAAGGAAAATGAGACCTGATGGAAACCTTGCCCTATACAAAGAAATAAAGATTACAGGAAGAGGTTGTAAAGTTCTTACTGCCCAAACTAGAGGAACTGACTGGATCCCCAGGACCTATGTAAGCATCAGGCAATAGATCTCATGCCTGTAACCCCTGCATTGGGCAGGTGGAGGCACGAGGAGCCTTGGGGTCTACTGGCCAGGCTGTCTTGCCAAAGCGGTGAACTCCAGAAAGAAGGAATTTACTCAATTAACTTATAAAATAAAATTTGTGTAGTCTAACAGTAGTGCCTGGAGCCACTCAGTTTTTGAGCTGAGTATCTCAGAAGACTGAAGGATCCTTGGAATGTCTTGAACCTCAGTCACGATGGAAGGTTGAAGAGGCTGGACTCTGACGTCATCGATGAATAGCATTGAGGCCTTGGAGGCTGGGGTCTGATGTCATCTAAGATCCTCATTAGCAGCAGCAGCAGCAGCAGCAGCAGCAGCAGCAGCAGCAGCAGCAGCAGCAGGAGAAAGATGGCAGCAGACCAGCAGTCACCTCCACACAGCAAGTCGCCAAGAGAGGGCAAGTCCTGCTCCCTCTTGCACGTTTATCTGGCCCACTGCTGGGAAGCATCACCCTCTGTGGGCTGGGTCTTCCATATCAATTAAACAGAACAGCAGGTATGTTCAAGGGCCCTAAGAATTCCTCACAGCTGTGCCCCCAACTCAGCCTGCAGCTGTCAAGTTGAATCTAATTCTTGCAGTGAGAGACTCCGCTTCAAAAAATATGAGAGTGACTGAGGAAGACACTCAACATCACCTCTGGCTTCCACATGTGCACATCTTCCCGTCTACATGCACCCACATGCACCCACGTGCACCCACGTGCATCCACGTGCATCCATATGCATGCACCACACACACACACATCTTTTGTAGATAGTTTATTTTTGAAGCAAGATAGAGCATGATGTAGGTTCACAGCATAGAAACAAGCATGCAACACAAAGGCCTCCAGCAGTGGGGCTGGAGGGGGCGGCTCTGCCGCAGCACGAGTCGGATCCCAGATCCCGTATAGAGCCTCGGAAGCGGGGCGGCCTGCACTTGGTCCTGGTAGGGCAGAGCCTGGAACTCAGTAAACAAGGAGGAGGTGGAGGCGCCATGGTGTTCCGAATCATCCAGTTACACACACACACCACACACCACACAACAGCACACACACATGGGCTCATGCACGCATACATACACAAAAATGAATAAATAATATAATAATAAAAAATGAAAAAAACTGTGCAGAGGGTAAAGTAGACTAAAAATGCTCAACGTGGGTTGTGGAGATGGCTCAAGAGTTAAACCTTTGCCTCGAAAGCAAAAGGACCTGAATTCAGATTCCCAGATCTTAAGTAAAAATCTTAAGCCAGGCAGATAGAGTGGTGGCCTGCAATTTCTGACCTGGAAGGCAGAACCTGGGAAGCCCCAGAGCAAACTGGTAAAGAGGTAGAGGAATGCAGGGTGATTCCTGAAGCCCCCCTTGCGCCTCCAGGCACACACACTTTAGTGTCCTCATGTGCACACATACACGTGAGTCCTTTGGGAGGGACACAAATGTTTGGACTGTCATGATTCGGATGTGACATGTTCCCCCAAAGGGCTTGTGCATGGAAGACTTGGTTCCCAATTGGGGGACCCAGTCAAGGAGAATTGATTAGATTGCCCAGTCTCTGACCCAAGCAAAGGTTTAACCCATCAAAGGATTCTTGGTTTGATAGGATTAGTGGGAGATATTAAAGTAAAAAGCAGGATCTGTCTGGAAGGAGAAGGTTGTGGGGTGTGGCCTGTCTCTTCTTGGGCTCCTCCTCCTCCTCCTCTGCTTCCTGCCTGCTGAGATCACGGTGAGCAGCTCTACTCTTGCCACCAAGATGCTCTTCCTACCACAGCCTGACAGCCACAGTGCCCACTGACCACAGATGGGAAGATGACTCTGGGCAGGGTAAACTTTTGCCTCTGTAAGTTGGCTCTCTTGAACTCAAGCATTTTGTCACAGTAACAATAGCCCAAAAACTGACTAATACATAGACTAGAAATAGATGCTTAGCTGGACCTGAGTCCGTGACTTTCTGCATCATGTTCCAGATACGACCCATCTTCCCCGAGCTGCCTCACACAGCTGTGACTCAGTGCTGCAGGATCTCCATCATGCTGGGTCAGGGCGTTCTGGCTGATGCTCATTCCAGGGCTGGTCGACTGGCTGTGTACTGAGGTCCTGGCAGAATCCACCAGCTGTTTTTTTTTTTTTTTGTGCTCCATACCAGCTTTGCGGGGCCCTCCAGACCCCACGTCTCTCCTTCCTCCCTTTCTTCAGTCCCTCCTGATGCCAGTGGGGAGCCAGGATCTCAGTTTTCAGGTCATGCTCCTGGCAGCTGTTTGCGGGTGGTGGTTGGCTAGGGGAATCTCTTCTCTTGCTTGCTTGCTTTACCTTGTGTGTGGGTGCTATGATGCCTCTCTCTCTCTCTCAGTGTGTGTCATTGTGGTGTACATAGTAAGAGTGTACCTGCAGCCATGTGTGTGTCCCGGTTCACATCTGTGGCCAGAGGACAACCCAGGTGTCAGTCTTCATTCCTCCTCATTTGAGACAGGTTCTCCTTCTCTCTGTGCGCCTGTGCTGTGAAGACAGACGTGTTGCCATGTCCAGCTTCACACGGGTTCTCGGGTCCTGAACTCAGGTCCTCACGCTTGCGTCACAAGCACGTCATGCACTGTGCCATCTCCCTGGTCCCCTACTGTGACCTAAGGACACTAGAGGCTTCCTTCAGTCTCCCAGCCCCAAAGCCCCGACTACCCACTTCCTACGTTGGGACACGGAGTACAGGGCACAGAGGGCACACTCCCTCCGGTGCTTCTTGGGTTGTGGACAGCCATCGAGATGCAAGATGATGTCTGAACTGCTCGGGAAGCCACAGCATTGGCAGCTCTCTCCCAAGTGTGGAGCTTGCCACGGACGCAGCCAGCTCCAGGCCTCTCAATCTGTACCACAAAATGTCCAGTGTCAGTTTGATCAATTCCAGGTCCTGTTGAGTACTTAATCCTTATTTAAAGCTGATGTTTATTTTATTTTGGAGCTTAAATTAATCAGCCTCAGGACACAGAATTAGATAAGGTGGGGATTTGGGTCCCATGGGACGATTCATTTCACATGGCGCCGTCCTGCCTCTGGCTGATGGGGGCTGCGTCCCTATCTCCCTTGACAGAGCTGCCCAGGGGCTGGTCAGGTGAGTGGACACGCTCTTCCTGCGCCGTCCTCTGGGACAGGGCTCCGCCTGCCGAGATGTTGGGGTGTGAGATCATGCTGCCTCATCCTGGCAGGAATAAATCCCATGAAAGGAAGCGGAGATAAGCTGCGAGGAGGGGGAAGGAGAAGAGAAGCACGAGGGCTCTGCCCCCAAAGACAGCATCGCCGCCACACAGGCATACTTCCTTTCGCACCACAGGAATCTCTGAAAATATTTCATGCTATTGAAATTGTTCGGGACAGGGCGGAGCGCCAAGATAGCAGGCTTTGATGTAGCCAAATAGCCAGGCGCTGTGTATTTCACAGTGTGCGTGTGTGTGTGTGTGTGTGTGTGTGTGTGTGTGTAGGTACATGCACATGTGAAGTGTGCCAGTCCATGCTACATGTGTATGTATGCATCTATGTGTGCGTGTTTGTGTGTGTGTGTGCAGGTACACGTGTGTGTGTGTGCGCAGGTGCATGCATGCATATGGTGTGTCTGTGTCAATACATGCACCTGTGTATACAGGTGCATGTGTGTACGTCTGTGCAGGTGCTGCATATATATGGTGTGTGTCTATGTATGTGTGTATCTGTAGGTACATGCATATGTGCGTTTATACAGGTGCATGTGTGTATATGTGTGTAGTTACACACACATGTATGGTATGGATCTGTGTGTGTAGATACATGCATATGTGTGTGCATACAGCTGTGTGTGTGTGTGTGTGCAGTTACATGCATGTGTATGGTGTGTCTGTGTCAGTAGATGCATATGTGTGTGTATGCAAGTGCATGTGTGTGTGTATGTGCAGGTCATGTATATGTATGTGTGTGCAAGTGCATGTATGTATATGGTGTGTCTGTGTCAGTACATGTACATGTGTGTATATAGGTGCACGTGTGTGTGCAAGTGCTTGCAAATGTATGGTGCGTTTGTGCGAGTACATGCACATATGTGTATATAGAGGCATGTGTGTGTGTGTGTGAGGTGCATGCATGTATATAGTGTGTGTCTGTGCCAGTACATGCACATGTGTATGAATACAAGTGTGTGTGTATGTGTGTATGTGTGCATGCAGGTGCACAGGTCTATGTGTGTGCAGGTGCATGCATGTGTATGGTGTGTCCGTGTCAGTACATCCGTGTGTGTGTATTTGTGTGTGTGTGCAGGTGCACAGGTCTATGTGTGTGCAGGTGCATGCATGTGTATGGTGTGTCCGTGTCAGTACATCCGTGTGTGTGTATTTGTGTGTGTGTGCAGGTGCACAGGTCTATGTGTGTGTGCAGGTGCACAGGTCTATGTGTGTGTATATGTGTGTGCAGGTGCATTCATGTGTATCGTGTGTCTGTGTCGGTACATTTGTGTGTGTGCATGCACGCAGGTGCACAGGTCTGTGTGTGTATGTGTGTGCGCATGTGTGCAGATGTACAAGTCTGTGTGTGTGTGCAGGTGCACAGGTCTATGTGAGTGTGAGTGTGTGTAGGTGCACAGGTCTGTGTATGTGCATGTGTGTGTGCATGTGCAGGTGCACAGGTCTGTGTGTGTGTGTGTGTGTGTGTAGATGCACAGGTCTGTGTGTATCAAATGTGAAAGGCAGTGGTCACTCTCAGGTGTCGTTTCTCAGGCATGCCCACCTTGTGTTCTAAGACAGGGTCTCATTGGCTCAGACTCACCCATTAGTGCCAGGCGGCCAGCACGCTCCAGGAGCCTCCAGTCTCTCCAGACTGGGATCACAAACGAACACCGGCTTTCCACGTGGGCTCTGTGGATGGAATGCAGGTTCTCGGGCTTGCGTGGGCAGCACTTGGCCACCTGAACTGTCTCTCCAGCACCCACCTTTTAAAAACAGCACTGCAGATTCAGCAGGGGTGGGGGGGCTTAGCTGCCCATGGTTCCTGTCCTCCTGCCCCCCCCCTGGCCACTCTCATGCCCTGGGCATCTCTTCAGCTGTCTTTCTGTTTCTTTAGGCCTGAGAGTTCACAAAGAACACACAGGGATCCTCGTTCACTTTTGGATTTCTAGACAAATGGACCATAACACCGTTACGAAGTTGGCTTTTTCGTTCATCGATAATTTTCCCAGAAAACATGACATTTGCATTTCTGACCATCAGGGACCCCACTAGGTGATGGGGCACTCTGGTTCCCTCATGGCATTTTGCCAAGACATGCCCACTTAACAGCTGAGGGTTTGAGCTCTGGGCGCATTTGTAGAGAATTTGCAAAGCTCAGAACCAACCTGCAGGAGATTGTCTAGCTGATGGGGAAGGTCCAGCCTGTGGTGTGGAACTAGGCCCTGAAGAGGTGAATAAAATACAGAAATCTGGGTGAGGAAGTCGGTGTCCTTGTTTATACTTGGCCAGACATGCTGGTCTGGCGATGAGGATCGTCCCTCTCTCAGCCGTTATGTGGCGATGGTTGTGGCCAGTTCCCTCACCCCTTGGTGTTGGTGTGAGTCTCCTGTCGAACTGGACAGGGAAGTGTAACTGGACTATCCCAAGATAGAATAAACTCCTTTGTTGTGACTTCATCAGCAACATGCAGAGTAACTCGGAGCTCTGATAAGGACAACCTCACTTGAGCGTCACCTGGGTTCGAATCCAGTCTGTTCTTCTCCAGCGGGCAGGCCTGTGGACACTTTGCTAATACATGAGTGGGAAATAACACTCGTTGGGCTTCTGTTTGCAGGGCTTGGGTCTCTGCGTGTCCAGGGACCTCTTGTCCGTGGAGCGAGGGTCACTGTGTGGCCGGACATATTGCGTTCACTGCCTTCGGGGTTTCCTGCTTCCTGACCTGGTCCGTTGCCTTCGCTAATCTGTCCATCGGTCTGTTATCACCTTGCTACTCCTGGTGTTTGGTTTTTAATTGTATCAGCGCTCTTCCTGCCCTGTGCACCGTGGCTCCCTATTTCAATGCTGTATTATTAATGCTAGCTTTGCGAGTGGCTTCTTTGTCGGATCAAAGTTTGTAATATAGTTAAACGTGACTGCAGTTAAATTCTTCTGTCGTGTGCCTTTCATGCCTTATAAAATCTTTCTTGGGCTGGAGCGATGGCTCAGGGGCTAAGACTCTGCCTCACAAGCAGAAAATCCTGAGTTTGGGTCCCGGGTCCTATGTAAAAATGCCGGGCAGAAAAGGTAGCCCTGGTGGGCGGGGCCTGGGAAATTCCAGAGGGAAACAAAAAGAAGGTAGAAGCAATCCAGGATGATTCCTGAAGTTACCTTTGGTCCTCCACAGGGACACACAGTGCCCTCTTACACACACACACACACACACACACACACACACACACACACACACTAAAGTTTAAAAAAATTTTTCTCTGTTGCCATAAAATACCATCTCCTATTTTCTTCTTCAAATCAAAAATTTGCTTTACATTTTATAAATCTCTGAATCCCTTTGTTCTTTGTCTTGCAGGAAATGCAGGGTAGGACTTGTATTGGTTAGCTCTTGCTGTGTAACAAATAACCCCACCCCCCATCGCAGAGGCTGGCTGAGTGCCCTGGCTGAGCCCATGGTGAGCTAACTAGCTTGACTGTTCTTCCCTTTAGGGGAAGCTCAGAGGGGGCTCAAGACTCATCCTCACAGTCTCCCATTGGACAGAGGACCCTCAGGCCTCAACTCTCTGCCCCCAGCAACTACCTCTCCTGCCATGTTCCACTGTCAAAGTCAGGAGGCAAGAAGTTGACTTTGGAGCCCGCCTCCGTGTACGTAGCCTGCGGTCACTGGGCCTTGGACCTCCTCAGGCCAATGGCTGAGTTCACTTCCCTGAGCCCCAGTCTGCAGCTATTCCCCTGGGTCCTCTGAACCTGCAGGCAGGAGGATTCTATTCCCAATGACCAGGTGCTCAGAGGGCTCCAGTCTCAGGTTGGTAGGCGCCCCCAGCTCTCCCATAGCCACGTTAGGGCCTGTGCTCTGTGAAGTTCCTCCCTGTGCACACACGCACCTTACACACACACACACCTTACACACGCACACGCACCTTACACACACAAATACATGCACCTTACACACACCTTACACATGCACACGCACCTTACACACACAAATACATGCACCCGCACCTTACACACACAAATACATGCACCTTACACAAACACACAAATCACACCCACATAAACACACACAAACACACCTTACACACACAAATATACACATGCACCTTACATACAAATACACCTTACACACACACAAATACACACACCTTACACACACAAATACATGTGCACCTCACACACACACTTGCACATGCACATGCATGCAGGCCCACTCATATATCTGTATACTCTTGGCTCTTTCCCTGGGCACTCTGGGGCCTCTGTTCTGAGATTCTCCTCCCTGGGCACAAACTCTTGAGCTGATAAAGGCCCCAGGGGCACCTCGTCTGGGCCAGTGGCTCCCACATCCAGGAAAGAGCACTTGCTAGCAACCTCTGCTGAGTTTGGCTCCGTGGTCACGCCGCAGGGGCTTGGCGGCTAGGAGATGACACAACACCTGTGTCCCGTTGGCTCAGAGGGACAGCAAGGGGCTGGGAGGAAGGCGCAGGAGCTGAGAGTCTCCGGAAGATCCGCACCTTTGTTGGAGGTTTGGCCCGCCCCCTGAGCTGTCTGTCATCTCCTCGCTGGTAATTCAGTCACAGCCCAGAAGACACTTCCAGAACAGGGTGTGAGCAGACGGGCTGCGCGTCCCTTCGCGGCAGGAGACTGAAGGAGCAGCATGTGGCTTATTGTGTTTTCTTTGCTCAGCCTCTGGAACTGTGGAAGCATCTTTTGGGATGAGGGTCCATCTGTTTCAGTCCCCGAATGGTTGCAATGCGCAGAAGCCCCTGTCGGTCCATAATGGACACAAACCACAGCTTTGTTCTTTGAGCCACGGAGGTTCCCGGGGATGCTTGTTACAGCGACATCATGTGGTTCATCCTGCCTGATACATGATTTAACTTAATCCTTAATACGGCCCCACGGGATACATGGTATTGATCCTAATTTCACAGACAAGGACCATGAGGTTCAGAGAGGTGAGCCAACAGCAGGGGGGGGGTCATCAGAGTCTGCAAACACACCCCATGAAATGGGTCCTCCTTGCTCATGGCCTGCTTCCATGGAACTGAGGGGTGTCTTGACCAGCAGTCAGGGAGGGGTCTCCGGTTGAGAGACGGAAAGAGTATTAAAGCTCCACAAGCAATGACGATCCTTTAAGAAAAGTTGTTGCAGGGGCTGGACACACATTTTTACATACAGACATTCTTACACACGCGCCACACGGTTTATTGGGGTGACCCTGAGAACTCAGAGCTCACACCCTCCTGCTCGTGGGTCACAGGAGCTGGGTGTCCAGACCTACGGAGGAAAAGGGAGGCAATGGGCTTGGGGGGCTGCACGCTCATGTGGCTCCTGGACACAGGGACTATCTTAGTTTCTTTTCCTGTTGCTGTGACAAAATTCCCTGGCAAACCGACTCAAGGGAGCCGCGCTTCTTGTGGTCCGACAGTTGGCCGCGCGTCCATCATGGCGGGGACACAGGCCAGCAGGAGCCTGCGGCTGGTCGCGTGACATCCACGGTCAGAGAGCCATGGACGCTGGTGCTTGGCTCGCTTCTGCTGGTGGTCAGGACTCTGAGCCCGGCAGACAGGGCCGGCTTTTAGGCTGGGTTGTCCCAGCTCTGGGAATTAAGGCAGCCCCTCGCAGACATGGCCAGAAGCTTCTGGAACTCGCCAAGTTGATAACTGAGTTCAACCATCAAAGGCAGTCTTTGACCTGGACACCCACACAGACACATACACAGAGACACAGACAGACACACACATAGAGACACTCTCTCACACACACACTCTCACACACAGACATACACACATACAGGCACTCTCTCACACAGACTGTTATACACACACAGACACACACATACTCTCTCACATATATTCTCACACACACACATAGATACACAAACTCTTACATACACACAGAGACCCACGCTCTCTCACACACATATTCTCACACACAAAGACACACACATTTTTACATACAGACATTCTTACACACAGAGACATACACACACATAGATACACAAACTCTTTTACATACACACAGTCTCTCTCTCTTTCTCTCTCTCTCACACACACGCGCACACACACACACACACTTGTGTCTCTGAGCCCAGGGGCGAGCGGGCCTTCCCCTTCGCGCATGTCTCCTTTCTCTCCCCTTTGGGAACCCTGCCTCTGGCTTTTCACACTGCACTGCACTAGCTGCCAACCTGCCCTTCTGTCCCCTCAGAGAAGAGCCTGTCAGGGCACACAGGTCCTTTGGGACACACAGGCACACGTGCTCCCCACCAGTGAGCCCAGGTGTGACGCATGAACATGTTCACACGCCATGCACACAGGCAGACCTGCACTGGTCACGGAACTGTGCCTGCTACATAAGGCACACACGTGCATTCACACACATGCCTTAGCATGTGTGTCCAGGCCACATAATACACACATGCACTGTATCCCCATGTGAATAGCCTGTTTATGGTGGGGGGGGATTTTTTTCCTCTGGGCCATGATGCGTGTCCCCCCCCCCCCCGAGTCCCGCTGATCTCTGTCCACACCACCTCTGACTGGGAAAAGACCACTTTGCTCAATCCTGGGCTTTATTGGACCTTTCGTTCATATTTTATAGGCCTGTGTTTGTTTTCCTGGTGGTTTTAATTTAGCCGTCAAGG
The DNA here is from genome assembly GCA_023101885.1 of Typhlomys cinereus. Classification (NCBI taxonomy): domain Eukaryota; kingdom Metazoa; phylum Chordata; class Mammalia; order Rodentia; family Platacanthomyidae; genus Typhlomys; species Typhlomys cinereus. Next base: position 1,437,720 of record JALPQD010000210.1, on the reverse strand, counting down.
GCCAGGGCTCAGGTGCGGGCGAGGAGAAAGGAGAGCTCAGGGCTGCTGATGGGCCGGTCCCTCAGTCCCGTCCGCGGTGCAGTCGAGAACTATCAGTTGCAAGGTGTCTTGAGTGCGAAACTTGACACAGAAGGGAGGAAGTGGGGCTGCGCCAGTAGCTGCTCATGGAGAAAGAACGCCATGCCGGCCCTTTACGTGGCAATGTCGCTCTGCCGGGGACCCGGGCGCCCCTCGGGCCACAGCTATGCAAGCAGACATGTATCTAGAGTGCTGTGGGGCCCGGATGGGAATTCTGCCACGTGGCAACCTTCTGGAAGCCACTGAGGCTGATGTTCTCAGGAAGTCCGGGGGAGCAAGGGCTACTGCTCCCCATGATCGCCGATGGGAAACTGAGGCTCAGCAGTTTCCAAGATGCCTGATTCCCAAGTGGCACTTGGGACTGAAACGGAGTCTGAGGGTCTCTGCGGCTGGGCAACTGCTTCCCCTCAAGCTCTCCTTGTGTTGTCTGGGTCATCCCTTGCCCAGGTAAGGCCTGCCACCTCCCGGGCACTGCCAGGACTTTGTTCTCCTCGGAGCCTGACTCATGGTCGGCGGAGGGGAGGCGCTCCGTGTCGTGGCGCGTGGGCTGCTGCTGTATGGGAGACACTGGGGGTGTTTTTGACTCTTCTCGCTGGAAAGCGCCAGAGGCTGGAGCCTTAGGCGGTACCCCCGAGGGAGAAGAGGGGAGCACACCTGTGAGAGGAGCGTCCTGCTGGGAGGAGCTGGGCAGCAGTTCCTCTTCCTTCCTGCCCATCTGCTGGTGATGAAGAAACCTCACTTCTCTGCTGGGCTCTTGCTTCTGCGAGGCCCGGGTGGGTGCCGGCTGCTGGGGGGTCCCTCTGCTCAGAGATGGCCAGGTTCTTCCTTCTGGAGACGTGTGCTGACAAGAGGGGCCGATGACGGTGGCCGGGATTCAGAACATGAGGCAGCTGTCAACAAGGGAACAGAGGGGGCAACATGGTTGTAGGAATAGCGGCCCCAGAGCCAGGTCTTAGCCCCCAGGAGAGTTGGAGGTGGATTCCAAGTTGATGACTATTAGAGGTTGAGTTGTGTCCAGGCACTTGATCCAGGTGGGCTCATGTGCGCGCGTGTGCGCGTGCATGTGTGTGCGTGTGCGTGTGCGTGCGTGCGTGCGTGTGTGTGTGTGTGTGTCTGTGTGTGTGTGTGTGTGTGTGTACAAGAAGGCATTTGAGCAGTGTCCCTGTGGTGGCCCAAGGGGGTCTTCAGGAATCATCCTGGATTGCTCTATTTTCTCATTTGCTCAGCTCTGGGGTTTCCCAGGGTCTGGTCCTGGATTCATTCGCATGAAGGTGAGTCGGTTTCGAGCTGGGGCTGGCTGTTACTGTAGCGTGCACCCGCAGGTGCTGACTGACAGAAGGCGTCAGGCTCCCCTGCTGGGGGTCTCCCGGGATCCAGCTCTCTTCTCTCCTCCTGTCCTTGCCTCTCTGGTGTCAGACCAGGGCTGGGCCCCAGAGCACTTCCAGGGGACGTTTTTCTGGGGACACGGCAGGAAGCACACGCTGTAGAAGAGGCACAGGCCGTTCTTGTCCAAAGCAATTATCCATCGGCGTCCCTAGCCGTCTTTTAATAGCAGTGTTATTTATTAATGTGTTAATCAATGCTATCTCCTCGGGTAATTGCCTGGCCAGAGGGACCTGCACGTACCCACTAACAGGCAGCTCCTAGACACTCTTGAGTTGGCGGTCATTCCTTCCCGTCTGTCAATCGCAGCCACCGCGAGCTCTGCCCCTGGGGCCAGCCTGGAGTTGAAGAGGCTGGGCTCCCGCGCCAGGGGCAGATGAAGGCTGTGTTTAACAGGAAGACCAAATGCTGTTGTACAGGAAGCAGCGCCCGCAGTACCTGCTAAGGGGCCTCGGATGCTCCTTCCCAGCATGCCCTGCCTCTCTCCTCTAGCTCCCCATGTGGTCAGCACCCCAAGTCAGTCCTTTTGCTGAGTCTGCTCCCCACTCCTTACGTTGTTCCACATCCACAGAGGCCTTGGGAAGGACAAGCGCCTGTATGAACCAGACACATGCAGGGCACATCAGCCGTGGTCACGTCTCCCACATCCGGCGAAATCCAGAGTCAGAGGCTGCTGCTGCCCCGTCTCCACTGAAGACACGTCTCCTGGCAGGGGACGGCAAGGACTTCTCCCATTTCCCGCCTGGTCAGCCCTCTGGCCTTGGGTTGTGACCACAGAGTGTCCTAAGGTCATGTCTCTTCAAGGGCCGGAAGCTCACGCACAAGTGTGTGCAGCCCACCATGACCTAGTAGGCGGCGAGGGAAGGAGCAGGCCCAGGGAGGAGGGGCCGACGGGTGCAAGTGGCCCATTGAGAGCTGGCAGGCGGACAGCATGGGGCCGCACCAAAGGCTTGAGGGGGCCGACGTGTCTGACCTGCGGATGCTTAATGTGCACGCTGTCGCACAGTGTTGTTATTTCCAGAGTGCATGCTTGAGAATCGCACGATGAAGGTACAAAGCAGTCTCAGTGGTGTGTGTGTGTGTGTGTGTGTGTGTGTGTGTGTGTGTGTGAAAGAGAGAGAAAGAGAGAGAGAGAGAGAGAGAGAGAGAGAGAGAGAGAGAGACACGTGGCCATGCATGTGTGGAGACAAGAAGTTTATGTCAAGTGTCTTCCTTGATCAATCTCCACTTTATTTTTTTCTTTCACATACGCGTGAAGTGTATTGTGTGTGTGTTTACGAGTGGGTGTGTGTGAACGTGTGCATTTGAGTGTGCGTGCATCTGTGAAGCCCAGGCAAATACTGGGAACCATCCTCCATCGCTCTTCCACTGCTCTTGTTGGGGTCCTGGGTCACAGTTAATTAAGCCCACAGCACACCATTAGAACTAGTCTGGCTAATCAGCGTGCTCTGGGGTTTCCCAGGCTCTGCTTTCTAAGATTCTAGTCTTCAGGCCGCCGCCATACCTACCTGGCATTTTTACGTGGGATCCAGGGATCCGAACTCAGGTTCCTTTGCTTGCTAGGTAAGGACTTTAGCCACCGAGCTGTCTTCTACTTACTGAAGCTATCTTTATTTACGGAACTGGGGTCTCCCCTTGCACCTAGACTTCCCTGATTCAGGTAGCCTAGCTGACCACCTTGCCCTGGGGACCCCCTATGTCTGATTCCAGAGTGGCCACATGGCTTTTGGGGATCCGAACTCCAGCCCCCATGTTTGTGCTGCAAGCCTCTGTCCACCAGCTGTCTCCCCGACCTTGTTTGTTTTGAGTAAGCTTATGGTTTTTGTGTCGTGTCTCACGCGGCCCACAGGCTGTGGTCAGACACCTGCAGGTATAAGCCACAGCCACCAGCCCATGGGTCCGGTATAGACCGCTTCCCTGGAACGGGGAGCCTGGGTGTGAGGGAGGGGCGGGTAAGCAGCACCAGCCAAGAGCTGCGCCGGGGAAGCCAGGGCCTGAGGCCACCCCGGGGTTGGCAATTTGATTGGCAGGGGACAGGTAGATTCCCTGGTGCTCGAGGAGCTGACTGCACGGTAGCTCGGGGCAGACAATGGGTTGCACAAAGGCAGGCCCGGCAAGGTGGAGAGGAACGATGGGGAGCAGGCATGAGACCTGAAACCTGCTCCTTTTCCTTCTCTGGAGCCTCAGACTGGTGGGCGCTGGGCCCTCGTTCTGCCTCCGTGTGAGGCACTGGGGAAGGGCCCATGTTGAGTGCAGGACCCGAGGAAGTAGATTTGCAGCTGTTCCAAATTCCTGTTTGTTATTCAAGGTCCAAAATCTAAATGTGAATTATTTTTAAGTTTTATAACTGCTAATAATGATGATAATATTGATGATGATTTGTGCACGCGTGTTCATGCCACAGCACGTGTGGGGCGGTCAGAGGACAACTTCCGGAGGTTGATTCTGAGGCAGAAAGAGATTAAAAATGGCTCCAGCCAGAAGCAGCTGAGAGAGAGAGAGAGAGAGAGAGAGAGAGAGAGAGAGAGAGAGAGAGAGAGAGAGAGAGTTTCCCATCCCTTCTCAACCTTTGGGATGACAACAAGGCGCAAAGGCGTCTGAACAACCCCCACAGCTGTGAGATAAGAGGGAGGTCACCTCTGGGGACCATAGGAACCACACTGACCTTGGTTGTAAATAGTTGGCAACGTAAACCTGCTGTAGACTGTTGCCTGACCCAGACCCTCCCCATGCTTGGTGCGTAAAGTAAACTGCAACCTACAGACGTTGCTGAATTAGTGCTGAGACCACACGCACATGTTCCAGTGAAACTCTCCTCATTCTCTGCATCCCAAGCAGTCTCGGTTTCTCCGATGGCCACGTCTCCATGGTTTCCAGGGCCGGCCGGTGGGGATGCTCTGGGATGTTCACCAGCAGAGGAGCATGGCGCACGGCATTTTCATTGCGTATCCTGGCTGCTGTTTTTGACTAACCTTTATTTATTTATTTATTTATTTATTTATTTATTTATTTATTTATTGAGAAGATAGCTCCTTAGTATCCTGAGTAAGACACATTCCTGGGCTGGGGAGATGGTCATAGTATAAAGACTGGATTGCCTGGCAAGCACGAGGACCTGAATTCAACCCCAGAACCCACATTAAAAAAGAAGTGGGGAGATGGCTCAGGGAGGACCGGGGATAACAAGCTTGCTGCATGTCGAACTTACTTTTCTGTTGCTATGGGACAACGCTCCGACTCAAGCACTCAGTGGAGGGGGGAGGGAGATTCATTTGGCTTAGGGCTCCAGAGGAGCTAAGGTACATTATGGTGATTCCCTGGCAGGAGGCGTGGCTAGAGGCAGAAGCAGGAGGCGGGCTCAGGAGGCAGCGAGAGCCAGCCGGGAGGAAGCGGGGCGGGGCCACCAAGCCTCCAGGTCGCCCCTGTGACTCGCCTTCCTCCAGCAAGGCTCTACCAGCTAGGGATTCAAACACATGAACCTGTTGCCCGGGGCTGGGGGCAGGGACTGTGAGGAGTGGGGAAGGGACAAGTCAAGTCGTGACACTGCAAGTCTGACCTCCAAGCTTGAGCCTTGGAAACCATGCAGAGGAGAAGAACAGAGACCATTTCATAGTTGTCCGCTGACTCTCTCTCTCTCTCTCTCTCAGGACATTTCACTATGAGGACAGCCACACTCCAGGAAGCCTAACGTGACCTCCACCAACGTAGTTAGAGAGACACTGTTTTCATGCCCCAAGATGTACTTAAGCTTCCTTCTCTGTCGGCTATCAGGCCTTTTTCTTACTAATTTTTGAAGGAATCTTTTACTTCCTTGAGAAACGAAGTCTGCCTATGTAATAAGCATTGCAGACGTTTTGGGGTTCACCCTGAAGGAACACAGCCCTAACTTCCCATGGCAGCTGTAACAGTTACTCTTAACTACTGCTGTGAGAGAGCAGCCAGTCAAACAAGGGAAAAAGGGAGATTTATTCACCTTACAGTTCCAGAGGGGAAATAGTCTTTCAGGGCGGAGACGGGATGGCTGGCTGGCTGGAGATGAGGACAGGCTACGTCACATCCATCCGAGAGACCGAGAGCTGCAAGGCTGGACTCCCTCTTCTGTCTTCCGTTCTGTGGTTCCTTTTATCTGGTCACTGCTGGGAGGTTCCAGTGAGATCTGGGGAGGTTCCAGTTGGACCTAGGGCTGATCTTTACATTATCCAGATAATCTCTTCAGGCGGTCTCAGCTGAGCTTAGTTAATGCCAGGTGTGCCAAGTTGACACCCAGGATTAACTGTCACATTAGGTCATAGGAAGAGCCCACCCAGAAGACAAAGTCTGTCTTGACAGATATACGTTATGGTTCCTTTCAATAGCACCTCTGTGTGTGTGTGTGTGTGTGTGTGTGTGTGTGTGTGTGTGTGTGTGTATGTGTGTATGTGTGTATGTGTGAGTGATGCACATGCACGTGTTTGTGGACATGTGACGGCCAGAGCATGACGTCAGGCGGTTTCCTCTGTCACTCTTCATCCTGGTCTTTGAAGTAGCGCGTCTCTTGAACCTGGTGCTCACACTCATTCCCCAGGGATCCTGCTGCTCCCGAACTTCACATGAGAATGACAGACCTACTCACCTGACTTTACCTGAGCACTGGGGATAAGAACTCAGGTCCTCAGGCTTGTGCCGCAAGCACTGTGCCGCCTGAGCCGTCTTCCTGAGCCCTTTTGGTATCAGCTACCAGATAAGGACGACCCTTCTTTTCCTGTTTTTGTTGTTGTTGTTGTTATTGTTATTCTGATGATTATGGGTTTGTCTGTGTGTGTATGTGTGTTTGTATGTGTGTGTGCACATGCGTGTGTGTGTGTGTGTGTGTGTGTGTGTGCGCGCGTGTGTGCGTGTGTGCGCATGCCTGTGAAGGTCCAAGAGTAGCTTTGAGAATCATCTTGGATTGCTCAACCTCCTTTTTGCTTCACACTGTGATTTCCTGGACTCCATCTTCCAAAGCCAGAAGTGCAGCCAGTGCTGCTTCCACCTGGAGTTTTTACCTGGGATTTGCCATCTGAGAGGCCGAGTCTTAACCCTGGAGCCAGGTCTCCAGCCCATGATTGTGTTTTTAAGATGATAATTGGCTTTCTTTCTTTCTTTCTTTCTTTCTTTCTTTCTTTCTTTCTTTCTTTCTTTCTTTCTTTCTTTCTTTCTTTCTTTCTTTCTTTCTCTTCTTTTCTTTCTTCTTTCTTTCTTCTTTCTTTTGTTTTCTTTCTTTCTTTCTTTCTTTCTTTTCTTTCTTTCTTTCCTTTCTTTTCTTTCTTTCTTTCTTTCTTCTTCTTTCTCTCGTCCTTCTCTTCTTCTTCTCTTGTCTCTCCTCATCTCTTTCTCTCTCTCTTTCCTCCCTCTCCTCCCGCTCCTCTCTCTCGTACTCCTCTCTTCCTCGCTTCTCTCGCTCTCTCTCCCTCTTCCTCTCCTCTCTCCCTCCTCCCTCCCCTTCCTTTCCTTCCTTCCTCCTTCCTTCTTTTTCCTTCCTTCCTTCCTCTTCCTTCCTCCTTCCTTCCTTCCTTCCTTCCTTCCTTCCTCTTCCTTCCTTCCCCTTCCTCTTCCTTCCTTCCTTTCCTGTCCTTTCCTTCCTTCCTTCCTTCCTCCCTCTATCCTTCCTTCTCCCTCCCTCCCATCCCGTTCCCCTCCCTCCCTCTTCCCTTTCCTTCCAGAAGCACTTTAGTAGGTGTCTGTGGAAGACCGGGGGTGGCACTGGATTGCTCTCCCTGTTTGCTCTAGAGTGTCCCAGGCCTTCCAGGGCTGAAAATGCAGCTGCCATCCTGTCTGCTCGCCATGTGTACGTGGGTTTGGGAACTGGGAACCCAAATGCAGGTCTTCTGTTTGTGAGGCTGCACTCCCTGGCCCTGCTTTTTCCTTCGACCAACACGTGCCCCCGTCCCAGCCCAGCGGGCACAGTAGTCCTCCATTCCTGCAGCTCCTCCCACCTTCACACTTCTCTCCCAGAAGCCCATGGGCCCCAGCAAGGCTCCTGCTGGCTGAGCAGGGTGTGGACACCGGTGCAGAGCGGAGGTGGCACAGGGCAGGGCAGATGTAGGGAGCTTAGAAAGCCAGGCCTTTCCCCTTGGGGAGCAGCAGCCCGAGGACGCCTCTTTGAGGAGCCTGGCCCCATGGGTTTTCTTTTTCTTTTTCTTTTTTCTTCATCCCTTTCTTCTTCTTCTCTTCTTCACCTTTCTTCCCTCTTTTTCTTTTCTTCTCTCTCCTCTTTTTCTTCTTCTTTCTTCGCTCTTCCTCCCTCTCCTTCTCTTCTCCCTCCTCCTTTCTCCCCCTTCCTTTCCCTTCTTTCTCCCTCCTTCTTTATTTTATTTTTCCCTTCTCTTCTCTCCTCCTGCCTGCCTTCCCTTCCCATTCTCTCCCTCTTCCCATTCTCCCTTCCCTCCCCCCCCCTCCTCTTCCTCTCCCTTCCTTCCCTTCTCCTCTCTCTCTTTTTCTCCTCTTCCTTTCTTTCCTCTTCCGCTCTTCTCTTGTCCTCCCTCCCCTCCCCCTCCCTCCTCCCTGTCCACAGAGGTGCACTTGCAAATTCTTCCCTCACTGCCAAGACGCCATCAGTAAACTTTACCCAGCAGCTCAGGGAAGGCTTCGTGCTCCTTGATATTTACCAAGCAGAACATCCCTAATACCAAACCCAAACACCCAGCAATTAGATTCCAAGTCATCCTCTGAGCCTCCGTCAACGTAGAAGGAAGGGGCTCATGCGCTGGGATCAGGAGATTGCCCCCCAGCCCCTCATCCTCCTGCTTCTCGGAAGCTGGCTGCTGCCTTCGGATGCTCCGGGAGCTCCTTGGTCCTCCTGCCCTTGGCCCCTTCCTCCCGTATCCTAGCAACGCTTCCCAGTAGCCTCCCAGTGCTCAGGTGACTCCCTCGGAACCGTCTCTGCCACTGTGTATCTTGGAGGAAGGGACAGGAAGGGAGTGTGTGTGGGGGGCCTGTACTGTCCAGACCTCAGGCCAACTGTGAGGAGCTGCCAGGAGGAGGATGAGGGGCACGTTACCCCTGTCCTGTGACCTGGGGCACCCTGCAGCCAGCTGGGAGCAGATGGCGTGTTGTCATCTCCTTATCTCCCAGCCCGGCCTCGATAATCATTTTCTCAGACCTGCCAGGAGCCCACTCATCCTTGTGCCTTTGCAGGTGCTGGATAGAGTGCGGGTGCTGGATAGAGTGCGGGTGCTGGATAGAGTGCGGGTGCTGGATACAGAGTGCGGGTGCTGGATAGAGTGCGGGTGCTGGATACAGAGTGCGGGTGCTGGATAGAGTGTGGGTGCTGGATAGAGTGCGGGTGCTGGATAGAGTGTGGGTGCTGGGGTGTGGGTGCTGGATAGAGTGCGGGTGCTGGATAGAGTGTGGGTGCTGGATAGAGTGCGGGTGCTGGATAGAGTGTGGGTGCTGGGGTGTGGGTGCTGGATAGAGTGCGGGTGCTGGATAGAGTGTGGGTGCTGGATAAAGTGCGGGTGCTGGATAGAGTGTGGGTGCTGGATAGAGTGCGGGTGCTGGATAGAGTGTGGGTGCTGGATAGAGTGTGGGTGCTGGATAGAGTGCGGGTGCTGGGGTGTGGGTGCTGGATAGAGTGCGGGTGCTGGATAGAGTGTGGGTGCTGGATAGAGTGTGGGTGCTGGATAGAGTGCGGGTGCTGGGCTGTGGGTGCTGGATAGAGTGCGGGTGCTGGGTACAGAGTGCGGGTGCTGGGTACAGAGTGTGGGTGCTGGATAGAGTGTGGGTGCTGGATACAGAGTGTGGGTGCTGGGGTGTGGGTGCTGGATAGAGTGTGGGTGCTGGATAGAGTGTGGGTGCTGGGTACAGAGTGTGGGTGCTGGGTACAGAGTGTGGGTGCTGGATACAGAGTGTGGGTGCTGGGTACAGAGTGCGGGTGCTGGGTACAGAGTGTGGGTGCTGGGTACAGAGTATGGGTGCTGGGTACAGAGTGCGGGTGCTGGGGTGTGGGTGCTGGGTACAGAGTGTGGGTGCTGGATACAGAGTGTGGGTGCTAGATAGAGTGTGGGTGCTGGGTACAGAGTGTGGGTGCTGGGTACAGAGTGTGGGTGCTGGGTACAGAGTTCGGGTGCTGAGGTGTGGGTGCTGGGTACAGAGTGTGGGTGCTGGATACAGAGTGTGGGTGCTAGATAGAGTGTGGGTGCTGGGTACAGAGTGCGGGTGCTGGGGTGTGGGTGCTGGGTACAGAGTGCGGGTGCTGGATAGAGTGTGGGTGCTGGATACAGAGTGTGGGTACTGGGGCGCGGGTACTGGGGTGCTGGGGTGCTGGGGTGCTGGGGTACTGGGGTGCTGGGGTACTGGGGTGCTGGGGCGCAGGTGCTGGGGCACAGGTGCTGGGGCGCAGGTGCTAGGGTGCTGGGGCACAGGGTGCTGGGGCGCAGGTGCTAGGGTGCTGGGGCACAGGTGCTGGGGTGCAGGTGCTGGGGTGCTGGGGCACAGGGTGCTGGGGCGCAGGTGCTAGGGTGCTGGGGTGCTGGGGTGCTGGGGTGCGGGTGCTGGGGTGCTGGGGTGCAGGTGCTGGGGTGCTGGGGCGCGGGTGCTGGGTACAGACTGCGGGTGCTGGGTACAGAGTGCGGGTGCTAGGGTGCTGGGGTGCTGGGATGCGGGTACTGGGGCGCAGGTGCTGGGGAGCTGGGGCGCGGTGCTCGGCCATCTGCTCTCCCACAGACCGCCTGGCAGGCACGCGGTGGATGCTCTGGCACTGACTGGCAGGGAGTCCCTGGGCATGTGCCTGACCTGTCTGACTTGAGTTTCTGCATTTGTAAAATGTGGGGACTTAGGGTGCCTGCCAATGAGGGCTCCTATAGGAGGGATAATACGCCCCCCAAAAGGCGATGCTACATCCTCTAGTGATGAAGAATGTGTTTTCTGAGCTAAGGGTGCAGGGGAGGGGAGGGGAGGGGGAACGGGGAGGGGAAGGAAAGGGAGGGAGGGGCGGGGGGGAAGGGGAGGGAGGAAAGGGGGCGGGGAGGGAAGGGGAGGGGGAAGGGGAGGGAAGGGGGGGGGGAGGGAGGGGAGGGGAGGGGCACGGGGAGGGGAGGGGAGGGGAGAGGGAGGGGAAGGAAGGGGAGGAGGGGAGGGAGGGACGGGGAGGGGCGGGGAGGGGGAGTGGAGTGGAAGGGGAGGGGAGGAAGGAGGAGGGGAAGGAAAAGGGAGGCGGGTGTGGGAGGGGGGCGGGTGAGGGAGACGGGACGGGGTGGGGAGGGAATGCGGGGGTACGGGCGAGGGGAGGAAAGAGGGAAAAGCGAGAAGGCTGAGGGAGCGGGGAGAAGAAAGGGGGGAGGGGGGGACGAGGGGAAGGAAAAGGGAGGAGGTGGAGAGAGGAGTGGCGGGGCGGTGGCAGCAAGCGTGGCTTGCAAACACCTCTTGCGTCACCCAGCGTGCTCCCTGGTGGCGGGCTGTGCATAGCCGCTTCGAGCTGGGTTTCCCCCGATCGTCCGTGCCTGCCCTTGTAGGGGGATAAGGCGTGGTGCGGAAGGGGGTGGGCCTCCTTCTGCCAAGGCAAAGCAAAAGGCCCCGTCTACGAGACACCCGCCGTGGCGCCCACGTGGCAGCCTTCCCAGGGGTCAATCACAGGTCAGGCGCGCTCTGGACCCCAGCCCTTTGACCCGCCTCACACCCACCCAGTCTCCTGGAATACATCTGGGGCTACCTTTACCTCTGGGGACCACTGGGGAAACTGAGTCACTGGCTGTTTAGTTCTATGACTTCCTGGAGATCACCTGAGCCAAACAGCTTAGAGGAGCCCCGGACGTGGTCCCAGCTCCCGACCCCCGACACGGCGTCTCGTGGGCCTATCACATCCCCAGAGGGCAGAGAGGAGGTCGGGGTGGCTCGCCGTCTCCTGCTGACTCACCTGCCCAGGGAATGGCCCACCCGCTACAGACAGGGGCTTGCTTCCCCTCTCCTAGCTCCCGAAGATCTGTTATTGGATCAGGAGGACCTCCCGCAGGTTGGCTCAGAGGCCTGCTTGGGCTGGATAATTCCTCATAGGCGTGTCTGAGGCCACCGTCCAGATACCAAGGTGACAGTGGAGACCACCAGCACACCAACTGCTGGCCTGATGGTGCCTATGCTCTGGCTCTTTAGGCCTCCAAGACTCGAGAGTCCCATGCACCCATTCTCTGACTCTGGCTCCCAAAACACCCTGGGGCGGGGCCCTGGGCTGGGCTGCACATGTCAGCGCGTCTGTCTCTTTACATCTCTGCAGCACTGGGGCTGCCTGGGAATCCCTTCCACCCACTGGAGTGCTGTATTCCCAGTGAAATCTAGTCTCTGTCTCACTGCTTAGGTGGTCTCTCTGTTTAGCCCTCCAGAGCAGGAGTCACAGGGGCCCTGTTGGAATGTGTTCCAGTTACGCTCTCTGCTGGTGTGAGGTGACACTCAGCCAACTGGTTTAAGGGGAGAAAGAGAGATTTGTTGGGCCTCAGTGCCAGAGGGGAGATATAGTCCTGCATGGCCGGCCACGGACGCTGGAGGAGGCGTGGGCCCCTGTAGACATCATGCGGCAGCCGAGAGAGCTTTCTAGACCGGTGGACAGGGCGGAGCTGTCCACCCTTAAGGCCTGTCCTCTGTGCATGCCTTCCTCCCGCAAGGCTCCACCTCCTAAAGGCGCCATGATCTTCCTCAGCATCAGCTAAGGTCGCAGACCCGTGAACCAAGGCGGAACAACTCACATCCAAACCGTAGCGGGGGGCGCGATGGGCATAGCGGTGCTAACAGCACCAGGACCTGCTTCCTGGCTGGTTACACGCACGCTGTTGCCAGCACTGGGGAAACTGAGTCAATGATCCGAGACTAGCTGGTTCGCTGGGAAGCTTCCAAGTGTACTGAACTGGGATGTACTAGATTCCTGGCAATCCAGAAGAGCTTCCCTGTGCCCGGCAAGTACCCTGGGAAGAGGTGTTCCCCTCCCCCCACCGCTCCCACCCCCACAAACGGTCCTCAGGTCCTAGAGTTGTGGAGCAGGGGGATCCAGGGCTGGGCACCCCAGTCAAGCCCGCTATGGTACATGCAGTACTGGCTCGCCCTTCAACCAACTAGAGGTGGACAAAGCGCGGCAGCCGCCCCAAACTGGCCGCGGTCTCTGAAGGGAAAGGTGACCCTGAGCTGTCCCAGCCACCCTGAATTCCTCCAGGCTGAGCCGGCTGCTAGATTAATGGTGTGTGTGCTCAGAGCGACGGGGGTCCATCGCTCATCCCGCCAGCCGCTTCCGCCTGTTAGGGGCAGCAATCCTGTCTCGGGTGCCCAGAGCCTCAGTCGGCAGAAGGGGGGATTCAGACAGAGGTCTCTCTGCTCAGCTCTGGGGGCGTCAGATGCTGCCCTCCCTCCCTTCTTCCAAAGTCTGCAGCACCTGCAGATGAGCACCCCCCCCCAGGGTTAATTACCGAGCTCCCTGACCTTAGAGTGTTTTTCTCTCTCTCACTGCCTGGATGCTCTGGAAGACGTAATCGATGATCTAATTTACACGCTCTGAAATGCAGCTTCAGCTTGGGCCGGGAGGAAGATGAGGCAGATGACGCTGGGTTCCAGCGTGCCTCCCCCTCCTCTCCTGCCACCCCCCCTCCCGGCGCTGCAGCCCCAGAAGTGAGGTGGCCTTAGCCTCACAGCAGCGGGCTGCCGGTAGGTTCTCTTGCCCATGAGAGGCAAGAGGTCGCAAGTAGAAAAGCCTGGTGAGGCCTGGACTCTGGAAGCTTCCATGGGATGCCAAGGCCTCCCCAGCTGCTGGCTTGAGCACTGGGTGTGGGCAGAAGGTGAGGGGGGGACTTATCTTTGGGGGTGTGGTGGCAAGCCCTACCGAAGAGATGAGGGCATGACAGCCGAGGTCAGTGGAGGACGATTCTGGAGACAGACCGGAGGGGCTGGCCTGACTGCAGAACCAAGGATGCTAGACGCTGGCTTGGGCGGGGGGAGGGGGGTCACGTCCCTGGGGAATCTTGCTTTAATCCTCTCCTTCCGTCATTGCTAGGATCCTAGGCACGTGGGCTCCTTGCTGGCTGGTAGAAACCTTTGCAAACGACCTCGGCCTCCAGCCCACGAATAAGAAAACATCCGCAGTGACTTAGCCACAGCCCTGGACGCAGTTTCTCTGTGCCGGCGTCAGTGCCGGTCCTGAGTGTTCTGTCAGAGCCAAGTGCTCCTCAGCTCCCTCTCCTGTGCCCCCACCCCAGCTGAGGAGGCACAGGGCGGACTGGCCCTGACCCCAGGTCACCAGTGTGAGCGCAGCACCCGAGTTGTGCTCAGAAGGACTGGCCTGTGCTCGTGCTGCTCTCCCTCTCTCCTCCTGGCCCCCTGTGATGGCTTCAAGCAGCCGGGGTCTTCTTGGAACCTCGGTTTTCTCATTGGTAGGGCAGAATGAGGGAATCCCTGTGCTGGGCGGGGCTCCCGAGGACTGAGCAAGCACCCCGGGCGGGCACCAGAGGGTCGCCTCGCATCATAGATGCACCTGTTACCCACCTCTGCAGCCGGGGAGGCCCCGGACCCTCAGGCAAGCTGAGGGAAGCTTCCAGGGTTGAGTCCAGACAGGCTCTTGTGGTGGGATCCGCGATGCAGACGGGAGGTAGGGCAGAGGAGGCCATGTGAGGCTGGCTCCTGAGCTAACTGTGGCTGAGCAATGGAGGCCCAGGAGCCCGAACAGTCATGCAGGGCCGTGCCCAGAGCCAGCTGAGTTAGCCATTGGGCACGACCTGCACAACCTGGTTCACACACTTTGTCATGGAGAGAGGTCTCTCCATGTCCTGGTCTGTCCAGACTCCAGAAGAAGGTAGCTCAAGCCAGCGTGTGGCTGGAGGGTCCCAACCTGACTAGACAGGAAGCAGGCGCAGGGGTCTAAAGATGGGAGGGCTCAGGTGGTCTCCGAGGAGGAAACTGACTCATGACTACTAGAAGAATCACAGCTACGGGCCCGGTAGAGCGGCCCGCTGACTGCAGTGCAGAACAAAGATCGGCAAACTGTGTGCCCTAGCCCCCTGGCCTGTTTTTGTAAATAAAGTTTTATTGGCACATGATCGTATCCAGTCATATATGTGGTATCTGTGACTGCTTTCTAGCGACGACAAAGCTGATTCACGCAAAACTGTCCCTGAAGACTAACCGGAAGCCATCCTTGTCCTTTATGGAAACACTTGTTCTCAGGACCCAGCCCTCTGGGGCACCCTCCCCTTGAGCTCCCCATACTCCCCTGGCCCTGGAACTTTGGGTGCTAATCTATCAAAAACCAGGGATCCTTCTTGCTTGGCTAGTCCTGTCTCAGCTCAAATCCCCCCGAGGCTTCCAGCCCTACCTGCGATTGTTCTCTTCTGGGCCCATCCTTCTTCCTGCCTGCTGTGAGCACACATTGGGGTGTCTGCGTCTCTGTCAGCAGCATGTGGGAAGCATACCATATGTCGTACCCTTCCATGCAACCCTTGTGTACAGCACTGGTCAGGGTGACATAGTTTCCCACAGCTGATGGATGGCGACAAACTGCTCATCATCTAGAAAAGCTATTTTTTTCTCGAATTTTCCGCGGGTACCTGAAATTCATCCTGTCCCCCGCTGAAGTCATGGTTGCTTCTGGTTGGTGAGTGGCCAGCAGACATCCCAGGTTTAGACCTTACGTTGGCTTCCATGTTGCAAACCGAGGGAATAGCACCTCCCAGCCTCTCTGTTGCTTGTGACGCCGACTGCAGGCTCAGAGGTCCAAGCCCACCCTCGGGGTTGGTAATTCGTTGGAAGGTCTCAGTGGCCTGTTTATGCTCAAGGTTACCAGTTACCACAGCAACAAGCCGCAGCTTGACATCAGCTGATGGGCGGGGTGGGGGGGTGAGTCAGGTCACCTGGCAGAGCCTCCACTCTGTGCGGTCTCGGGCATGGCCTGGCTTTTCAGCTTGGGTGTGGGATGGCACCACCAGCTGTGCTCGGGGTCTCACTGAGACTCTGTCACTGGGATGCAAACTCCCGTGAGCAACTGAGTGGCTGTCCTGAGTCTTCAGCCCTTCTGAGGTTGAGCCGTTGTCTCATGGCTTTGAGCTCCACCTCTGATCACCTCTGGGCACCATGTTTGTTTATCAAGGTAAGTGAGGAGGACTGCTCAAGACAGGAAGTTGTGAGATTACCTCCCAGGTCTCTCCCCTCCCCTCCCTGCCCTGCCCTCCCCTGCCCTGCCCTCCCCTCCCCTCCCCTCCCCTCTCCTCTCCTCCCCTCTCCTCCCCTCCTCTGCCCTGCCCTCCCCTCCCCTTCCCTCCCCTGCCCTCCCCTCCCTTGTCCTTTCCTCCCCTGCCCTCCCCTCCCTTGTCCTTTCCTCCCCTGCCCTCCCCTCCCTTCCCCTCCCCTTCCTTCCCTTCCCTTCCCCTCCCCTCCCTTCCCCTCCCCTTCCCTCCCTCCCCTTCCCTCCTTCTCCTCCCCTCCCCTCCTCTGCCCTGCCCTCCTCTCCCCTCCCTTCCCCTCCCCTTCCCTCCTTTGCCCTCCCCTTTCCTCCCCTGCCCTCCTCTCCCCCTCCCTCCCCTCCCCTCCCTCCTTTGCCCTCCCCTTTCCTCCCCTGCCCTCCTCTCCCCTCCCTTCCCCTCCTCTCCCCTTCCTCCCCTGCCTTCCCCTTTCCTCCCCTGCCCTCCCCTCCCCTTCCCTCCCCTGCCCTTCCCTCCCCTGCCCTCCCCTCCCCTTCCCTTCCCTCCCCTGCCCTCCCCTCCCCTTCCCTCTCCTCCTCTTCTCCCCCCTCCCTGCCCTCCCCTGCCCTCCCTTCCCTCCCCTGCCCTCCCCTCCCTCCCCTCCCCTCTCTTGCCCTCCCCTGCCCTCCTCTCCCCTCTCTCCTCTCCCCTCTCCTCCTCTCCCTCTCCTCCTCTCCCTCTCTTCTCTTTTCTCCCCTCCCCTCCTCTCCCCTCTCTTCTCTCTCTCCTTCTCTCTCTCTCTCTCTCTCTCTCTCTCTCTCTCCACACACACACATATATTGCTCCTTCCATCCCTACCCAGTACTGTCCTATTGAACCAATCTCTTTATCTCATATCCCAGTTGGTCTCTACTTAGATTCTCTGGTTTCTGATCAACCGGAGCTTTCGCGTCTCCATCTCGAAAGTTCTGATGCTCCACTGGGCCGTGCCAGTGCAGCGATTCATTCTGTCGTGGTCTCTTCCTGTTGGTGAGACCTCAGCGCAGCTGACCACAGCCTGGCCGACCCAGCCCGGCCTCCCGTCTACACTCCTTCTCCCATCGCCCCTTCATCTTCCCGAGGTTCTCTCCCACCAGGTCTGCAGCCTGTTTTGCATCACCATTGGTGTCCCTGCCTTGAGTGCCGAGGCTCTGCCAGGCTTCGACTTCTAGGAAGGCCGCAGTGGCCGCTTGCTCTGAGTTTCTCTGGAGCCCGGCACGGCTCTCAGCTCAGAGTGGAATCGGCCAGGGCTGGGGGAGTCAGCGAGAGTGAGCACAGGAAGTCATCCTGTGGCTCTGCGTGGGAGAAGCAGGGCCTGGGCTCTTGGCCTCTCTCAGCCTCCGCATCCTTTGCCTCTGGGGTCTCGGGGCCTCAGTTACCAGGAGCAGGTGGTGAACTTGGACTCTCCTGGGCAGTGAGGGGGGAGCCCTAGGTGGTTCCAGAGGGTCCCTGGGATGAGGTGAGATGCCGTAGGGGGCAGGCCGGGTGCTGTGGGACAGGGAGGGGCACGGCGATGTCTTGGCTTTAGCACGTGCTGTTGGCGCATCCGGTAAGAAGCCTCCAGGGGCTGATGATGGTGACGTCCCCGCCAGATAGAAAATTTGACTCAGAGGCACAGACCGCGGGCCACAGGGACCTGGATGGAGCTCTGGGTGCGTTAGAAGCGGCTTATAATCACTGCTGAGCAAGAAGGGGGCCAGAGTTCTGGAGACCCAGCAGTCACTGCTCTGAAGCCCCCTTCCGGCTCTGTGCCGCTGGTGGGCCGAGCTGGGTGGGGCACGAGCAGGGTGGGAGAGCCTGCGAGGGGAGCTGGCCTGGCTGCTCACCATGGCTGAGCAGAGGTGAGGCCCAGGCACTGGGGCACAGTGTTCTCATCCCCCACCCGACCCCCTTTGCACCCCTCTTCGCCGTGCCCATGTGTGTCTGCAGCCAGCCTGGTCTCCTCTCTTCCTCCTCTGTTCTCCACAGCTCCGGGCCGTGACTCTGGCCCCCTGTGCCTGTCCAGCAGCAGCTGGACACTGTGTCCAGTCCACGGACCTCTGACCCAGCCCACAGACGCCCTCTGAGACGTTTGGGGAGGTGGCTCAAACCCCATGACCCACATAAAAAGCTGGATGTGGTGCTGTTTGCTAGAAACCCAGTTCGGGGGAGGCAGAGACGGGGGCTCCCTGAAGCCCACTGGCCAGCCACGCTAGTCTACTGGGCAAGTTCCAGGGCCCTGTGAGAACCCAACTGCACAAACAAGGTGGATAGGGCCTTTGGAATGACACTGGGGGCTCCTCTGGCTTTCCCATGCATGTCTACACATGTGCACATACATACACACATGTGTGAACTCACAACATGCTCACACTTCTGACACGTCTACATTCACACACGTGCACACATGCACACATGCACATATAAACGTGTATGTATATGCACACATGACACACACGCAAACACATGCAAACATACACATATACATTAAAACAAGTGAATAGACAGAAAGTTCCACTCTGATTGCCCCAAAGGGTTTCTACCCCCCACATGCCTCTGCGGAGTTGCAGTACAGAGCGGCGCTGACGGGGGGTGGGGGGTGGGTGGGGGGGTCGAGGGTGGGGAGGCAGCAATTCTGGGTCTTATTTTTTCCAGATGTTTTATCTTAGAGCATTTAGAGAAATGGCATCAGCGGGCAGACTGCTCTCAGGGATGCCTCCCCAGTGCCCATCCTCCACCTTACAGAGTGTTCCCAGGCAGCCCTTCCCACTGTTGTGTGTCCTCTGCCCCTGGGGACTTGTCTTAGCATGTCACGTCTGCTGCAGGTGACCAGTTGCTTTTGCTCTAAGATGAAGATGAAGACCAGAGCCTTGGGTCTGGTTCTTCGTGTTGTAGCTTCCCGTGTCTGTTCCTCAGCCTGGGAACCAGGCAGGCCTAGCTGAGGAAAGGTGCCCTGGGCAGTTGGAGATGAGTTCTCACCTGCCCGCCCCATCTTTCTGCGTGTGCCCAGCAGGGGGAGGCTGGGAGTCGAGGACTCTCTGGGCTTCTGCCCTGGCACGAAGCTAAGCAGCATTTGCGCTCCATGGCTTGGCAGCTTCTACAGAGACCACAAGCGCTCTCCACCAGGAAGGGGATGACTGGGGGGGGGGGGTACCAAGACCCCACCTTGATCCAGTGGGGACCAGATGAGGGGAAGAGCCTTAGGAACTGGCCAGCAGCCACAGACTCCACAGGTGCTGCCGACTGCTGCCCTCCTTCACACACCAGACCCCCCGTCCCAGACCCTGATCTTGGGAGGCGCCAGGGAGCTGCTGGTCATTCTGTGGAGGGCTCCCCATCATCACAGCTCCAGTTGATTTTCCAAATGAACCATCCGGGCTCTGGACATGGGATCGTGGCAGTCGGCGACACGGCTGGGCTGTGGCTCCCGGAGGGACAGTGGTCTGGCAGTAGATGAGGAAGGACGGGCTGGTGGTCTTAGCTCCTGCAGACCACCCTTGGGGGCAAATGCTCACAGGACCAGAATGAGCTGTGCGAGGTAAATGGCTGGGAGTGGGTGTGCCTCATCTCTGTATTCACCCCCTCTGGACAGGAGCTGACTCCACCTGTGCCCCCCAGAGGTGGTAAGGTGCACAGTTCTTATGATGGAAGGAACAACTGGAGGGACCTTTGGGGAGGAGCAGAGACCTTTCAAAGGTAGAGATGCATTGCTTAAGCAGGTCCCCGGCTGAGAGCTGAGCATGCTAACCTCTCTGCGTGCACAGTGGCTGATGCAGGAGGATGCCGGCCGAGGAAGGAAACATACTTGCCCACCAGTAGTAGACCCCTGCTCACTCTGGGTGCTTTGGGATGAGCGCCCTACAGAATGAATCGACTTAGAGCTCCGGAACATTCCAGTGGGGTAAATAAAGCCTAGAGGTGATCGTGCTAAGGGGTGGTTAGTGTATGTTGCCACCAGTCAGAGAGAGAGAGAGAGAGACAGAGAGAGAGACAGAGAGAGAGAGAGAGATAGAGAGAGAGAGAGAGACAGAGAGACAGACAGAGAGAGAGAGAGATGCTGTAGATGAAAATTGGCTTGTGGAGATTGTCTTGATTGCATTAGTGGATGTTGGCGGTCCAGCCCATAGTGGGTGGGACCATTTCCTAGATAAGTGGTCCAGGATTGTATAAAGATGGGGGGCGGGAACAAGCAAGTACGCACGGGGGACGGGAACAAGCAAGTATGCACGCCTTCTCTGTCCTCTGCTCTTGCTGGGAATTGAGGTGACCAGCTACTTCCAGTTCCTGCCGCTGTGACTCTTGTAATGATGATCTCTTACCTGTGGCCGTGAGCCATGAAGCCACTTGCTCCTCTAAGTTGCTGTGGTCAGACATCTTGTTGCAGTCACCTGTAATGAAACTAAAACAGCTACATCACACTGCTTTTTGTACTCATCTCTCTCTCTTTCTCCCTCCCTCTTCCCCCCTCTCTCTATTTCTAGAACGATATGGAAGACGGTCCATCTTCCAGATTCTACTTTGGTCCTGTCATAGTCCTTTCTTTGAGCATCCATCAGCTGTTTAAAAGAGATAACAGGACGCATCGCGTGGACTCTCTGTTTCCCAGAGACAAAGATCTCATTACCTCTCCTACTCCAAATATTTTGAAATGCACTTCGGGCTGCGAGACGCTTGTTTCTCTTCATTCTTAGCAGCACATGGTGTGCTCTGGCTCTGTCATTTGCAGTGTGCGTGTGGCATTTGATTTTCTTTTACCTTCAGGTAGAGAAGTTCTGATGCAAAGTATGGACCCGGACGCCCCTCTCCAGGGATCCCCAGAGTCCAGAATGTGTTAGCTACTTGGCACAGCTGAAACTCAGATGCTCGAGAGAACCCCTAGAGCAGGAAGGGCTGCTTTGGACTCAGTTTCAGATGGTCCGGTTCACACTAGCTCCATCCCTTGTGCTGGGGCAGTGGGAATGTGTGCAGGGGACAGGAAGTAAGGAAGGGCAGTATCAAGGTACAGCCTCCAAAAGACCACCTGAGAATCTTCCTGCTCCTAGGATTCCATCTAAAATTTCTACCACCTCCCAAAGAGTGCACTGATTGGGTACCAAGTCCACCCCCACGTGGTCGTGTGGGGGCATCTCCCGCTGAAGTCACAACACTCAGAGGTCTCACACACAGGGACCCTGTTTCTCCAGTTTGACTTCAGTCCCCGAGTGAGCATGCCCAGTACACAGTGGATGCTCAGATAGTATTTTGAGTCTACGAAGATGGTCCCTTGTGGCCCCTCCCCATCCTCAGAATGAGTTAAACTTGCCTGAGATTGTCACCTGGGCCAGCTGGAGTAAAGTCCAAGACCTCCAAACTGGGCCTCGAACAAGTTCTGGCTGATAGTAAGGTGTGTGGAGGTGCTCAGTGCAAAGGGAGGGGGGCAGACTGTGGTTTATACATAGCCGAGCTTAGAACCCGCCACAGGTTCTAATGCGATCTGGAGGGGTGTTGTATGAATTACCTTTCCTGAGGAGATGCCACACACAACTGCCTTCCCTTCCCGGGTAGGACTTTCACAACAGAACAAATTGAGACAAACAAACCAGCTTTCGGGCTGCTTACAGAAGCAGGGGTAAGGGTCACTGACGGGAACAAGGGTACCACAGCCCCGTTGGGCTTCCTGATAGCTGCCTCGATGGAATGCTCTCCACGAATCTACCTCGGTTTATACACTCTAGGGCTCCTCCTACCCTCATATGTGAAGTCACGTGGGCAGCACAAGCACAGGCACATGTATGACCATGTGTGCAGGACTCCCAATATATGTGCATTCCAGCCCCTCAGTCTGCACATGTACAGGCACGTGGGTGAGCACATGCAATAAGGGTAAAATTTATGTGGTCAGCCCAGAGCCCAAAGGTGACTTAATGAATCACATTGGATTGTTCTTCCTTTTTGCTTTGCTCTAGGGTTTCTCTGGCTCTTCCTTCCAGGGCCTGAAGTGCAGGCCGCAACCATTTTCACCCAGAATTTTTACATGTGCTCTGGGATCCAAACTCAGGTCCTTTTGTGAGGCAAAGGCTTTGATCTCTCCAGCCCTACCACCTTGTTTTTTGAGACTGTGTCCCTCACTTAGATTGGGGGATCATAGATTTCTTCTACTGGCTGGTCAGCAAGACCTAGGGATCTGTACCTGCTTCCCCAGCTGGCATTATAAGCAAGTTTCCCGAGTCTGATTTTTATTTTTCCTACTTGGATTCTGGGGGTCGACCTTAGATCCTCAACTGAGTCATCTCCCGAGCCCCTGAGATTCCCTGTCAGGAGGATAGACCTTGCTCAGGGGCCTGAACGTCATGTGGTCTTAACCTTAATCACAGCTGCCAGAGCCCTGTGTCCACTTAAGGTCACACATTGGGATAGGTACCAGCAGTTAGAACCTCAGCCTATCTTTTTTTGGGACCCAACTGCAGTCCTGTCCTATTAGTTGGGTGTGGCATAGGAGTAGGAGGGAGGCCCTCGGCTCTGAGAGGGAGGGCCGATGTGAGGCTTGGTGTGGCCTGAGGGAGCCTTTCAGCTCTGATTCTGTCTCACATGGTAACAGTAACATCCACCATTGTGTGTACTGGACTCCTGTGTTTTCACCTCTGGTTACTCTACCGCAGGGTACTTACTGACTTCTCCACTCCCTTCTCCAACACTCAGTAAGCATCTTGGGCTAATGTCCACTGCCCACATGTTGAGATTTAGAATCACCATGGCAACAAATCTGTGAGCATGTGTGATTGGGAAGACATACCTTGAATGGGACCAGCAGCTTCCCTGGGGCTGAAGTCTCAGATGAAGTAACATTCCTGTCTCTCTGCTGACTGTGGATATAATGTATCATGTCTCTGTGCTGACTATGGATACAATGTATCATGTCTCTCTGCTGACTGTGGATACAATGTAACTAGTTACTTCCTGTTTCTGCTGTCATCCTTTCCCTACCAGGATGGACTGTTTCTCCCCAAGAACACATGCCAGAATAAAGCCTTTCGCTCTCCAGTTGCTTTGCTGGGCTATTTTGTCACAGAAGCAAGACACTTAACCGATTCATTCCTCTTCCTGCACTGGATGGGACTGACATTTTCATTTCCAAAGCTGGGGTCTCCCTGGGCAGAAGTCTTTGTTATCACCATCTTTCTGCGCTTCATCCTCGCTCTGTCCCAACTGTGGGCCTCCTTCTCCACACTACCTCCTCATAAATTCCGTAATCCTCAAATTACATTTCTGTCATCTGCCCATTCGTTTTATTACCTGCCGATAAAGAAAAGGTCAGAGGCAGTAATCCCAGATTTCGGAAGTCCTGAATCATCCCTGATAAATAGAAACCCTTTCTTTGAAAAGGCAAAATGATAACATTAAAATGGGCAAAAAAAAATTGTTTTTAAGAGGATGGTAACCTTTCGATTGGACCTGCTCTTTGCTGAACAAATCAAACCACACTATTATGTCTCCTCTGAATTTTCCCAGTACCCTGTCTTAATGCGTCCGATTTGGCTTAACGTGAAGAATGACTTCATAAGGTCTGGTGTCACCAAAGGCGCTGGGTGTCGTGGGAAGAAAGGGAGGCTCTTGTAGACATGGGCGATACCCACATCACAGATGCAGTTCCTGGAAATTAAGGTCTTAGAAGCCGGGGGAGGAGGGAGGAGATGCGTGTCATGCAGTGAGTTCCCAGTGTCCTGAAGCTCTGGAATGGACCTTTCATCCCGCCAGCGGTTCGAATCATCTGTAGGTTAGGCAGGAAGGAGGCCTGGCACCAACCCACACAAATACTGTCTCAGAACCTCAGGAAGCTTCTTGAATCAGGTGCCATGATGTGTGGGTGGCCCGTGGGCTATATATGGGGAAGCAACAAAGAGGGGGAAATTATGGACACTTGTCACTAAAGGTGCAGTTGCTGATACTCCCATTCAGAGTTTGCCCCGTCCTGTCAAGCATGGTGGGCACCCCAGTCTGGCTGTCTTGGCCATGATGTCTGCAGATGGAATTGGAAATGCCATCTCGGAAGTGGAAAGGGTCATAGCAATTCAGCCATGGCAGTCTTGAAGTCTCAAGTCCGCTCACCCCCAATTTCTTCTTATTGATAGAACCCCCTTTTGCTGCCTGCCCCGCCTTGGAGACCAGTGTTGCTTTCCAAGGTCAGAGTCCTGGCAGGTGCTGTGGGCGCCTTGGGTGTGTGGCCCCGCTGTGATTGTGGGGCCCGAGAGGGGACAGTAGCCTTTGTTCCTTTTATAAAGTGGGATCAGAAGGGAGGCCGAAGGGTTGAGCTGGGAGCTGCCGTTGCCATGGACACAGATGCTATGGGGCCCTGTAAACACTCCTCCAGACAAGACCATTCTCAGGGCCAGGAGCCACATAGAGATGCAGGATGCTGTTTTCAGAAGCTTGCTGATGGTTGGACAGTTGGGGTCCCGGAGGGAAGGTGAAGGAATTGAGAGTCTGCTCACCTCTGGTCCCAAGGCCCAGGCCCACAATGTGAGAGGGCTGTGCGCTCCTGCAAGGTGAACCTAACACTGGGCTTACCTTAGGGTTCACCAGGCTGAGTGCTGTGGCTTTGATAGGAACCCCAGAGTACCTTCACAGGAGGAAGTCCCCTAAGGGCTACCTACTGGAGTTGGTGGAGATGTGAGGGGTCCTCAACCACTTGATTGACACTGGGGAACATAGCTATCTCAGTACTCTCTGCCTTCCTTCTCCCTGGTCACTTAGAAGGTTTAGAGACACCCCCCCCTCCATTCAGAGGACAGAACAGCTGAAGGCCATAAGAATCCTCCATCCCTGGGGGCGGCCCTGGGACTGTGCCCCAGCTGTGAAACGACCCCTCTTATGTCTGGATTAACAATGACACTGGCTGGGATGTGGGACGTGGGGGAGGGATGTGGGGGAGTGGCGGAACTAGGCGGGCGGCAGCCTGAGGGGGCAGTGACCGACTCCCCATCTTCAGGTCGTCTACCTCAGGCAGTTGTGTTTTACGTTACAGGCCTTATTGGGTGCCCTGACCATGCAGGGCGCACCCTAGGTGCCAAGAGAAGGGCTTCGCGTGATCGACATTGATCAGCTGTGGGGTGGTGATGGGATGTGTGTGCTCGATGAAACTGTACACAGTTGCAAAGATGTGCGCGTGTGCATGTGTGGAGACACACACACAGACACACTGCAGATATAGGTAAGACACTTGTGTGTGCACACACATCTGAGTCACGTGCATGTGTAGACGAGCTCCTGGGTGGACAGACACACACCCAGAGACACGCACGGATGCTCGAGTGTGCGAAATATCTTTGCACTATGTCTGCGTCTGCTTCCTGGGCCGACTCCACCACGCAGGCGCAGGAGGTGTGCCTCCTTCTGGTGTGCTGGTGGACTCGTGGGGGTGTCTCTGGGCTGCTTCTGCACCTTCCTCCAGGTCTACCACTCCTGGAAGTATAAATGTAATCCGATAGCTCGCTGTTTAATATGTTGTGAAACAATGCATTTGTATCAATTGAATTAAATCAATATCCTATTAAATTTAATTGAATACAGTAAATTAATATAAGCAGTGATTAAACAACTCTTCGCAGGTAGTTAAATATTTTAATCATGTGCTAATAAAGCTTTTCAACAGTGTCCATCCCTATTCATTAAAAAAAAAATCAGTAACTAAGCAAACAGGAAAACAGTAAGATGCAGCATTTGGGGGTGCTGGGAAGGGGGACTCTGGAGGTGCTGGTGAGGAGGTGGTGGGTGTGAGACATGGATGGTGACAGGTGAGGTCCAGTCTAGCTTCTGGGGGACGGGGTTTGTTTCCATCATTATATTTATAGATACTTATCTTCACACATGCATGGCCCTTGCACAACTGTGAGCACGTGTGTGCATGTACATGTGTGTAGGTGTGTGTAGAAGACGGTACTTGAGTGTGTGTGTCTGTGTGGGTCCAAGGGTACTTCAGGAATCTTCTGGGTTTTCCTGCCTCTTTATTGCTGGGGTTTCCCAGGCTCTGTCTTCCAGGCTGCTGCCATTTCTGCCTAACATTTTTACGTGGGATTTGGGATCGAAGCTCAGACCCCTCTGCTTGCAGTGTAGAGGTATAACCCCTGAGCCATCTCCCCAGCCGCGACGCTTGTAGGTCTAAAGTCCTTCAGGGCATGGGGTGGGGTCAGAACCACGGCAGAGCTGAGGACTTGGGGCAGAACCGCACACAGAGGACAGTCCCCTAGCTCTGTGCATCCTGGCTGGGAATGGGAACACACAGCGGGGGTTCCTGGGGCCTCCCCCCACTGCCCATCCCCTTCCTGCTGTCTCCAGTCTTTCTCAGTGCTTCCAATGCGGGTCCTGAGGGTGACTACGGAGCTTTTGGACGACCACTTAATGACAGTGATGAAGCCACCTATAAGCGGCGGATCTCTCAGGAGGTGTTTCATGTCTTGTTTGCCTTACGGCTGTTCTACACGGAAGCTTAGAAGTCCTGGGAAGGTCCTGGTTCCTGTTGCCTCTGGGCCCTTCGCTGTCTGGGCAGCCACTCGATTCATCTGTTTGCCGAGGCCTGCGCCAACCCGCGTCGGTGACTGCCTGCTGGCACTCTGCGTTCAGAGTGGGGGCTAAGGCTACCCATCATGCAATGCTAGCTGGCATGGGTCCTGGGTCTGTCTCCTTGGAGGTTAGGCCCCGGGGGCAGGGCCGTGCTGCTGGGCCTTACTGGGGTGCTTGAACACTTGGTTCCTAGTTGGGGGTGCTCTTTGGGCTGATGGTGTGACCTTTAGAAGGTGGAGCCTGTTGGAAGAAGGATGTCACTGGGGGTGGGACTTGAGGTTGGATAACCTCACCTCTCACTTCCAGTGTCTCTCTCTCTGTATCTTTCTCTCTGTGTCTCTATCTGTCTCTTGGTCTTTGTGTGTCTGTCTTTGTATCTCTATTTGTCTCTTTATCTCTCTCTGTTTCTGTCTCCATGTGTATCTCTGTTTCTCTCTCTCTGTCTCTCTGTCTCTGTCTCTGTTTCTGTCTCTCTCTGTGTCTCTGTCTCGTTCTCGAGCCAGTCATCTGCTTCTACCCACGTCTTTACACGCTGCCCCCACCATCATGGGCTTTGCCTCCTCCGGAGTTGTAGGCAATCACAAGCCCTTTCTCCCTGGGGCCTCGGGGCCAGTGTACTCACCACAGCCACAGCGCCACACCCAAGACTAGTCTGGAGGGCAGAGATCTCAGGTTGGCCCCAGAGCAGCTTTTCAATGAGGGGCTCAAAGCTGCTTGAATGTTCCATCAGGGCCCCGGAGCCTCAGCCTGCTGGTCACATGTCCTCTGGTTTCATAGACCACCCTCCTGGGGGGGCCAGACTGTGGCCATCCAGGTGCCCTCTCCTGGGCACTGGGCCCCAACCTTCGCTGAGCTGAAGCTGCCATCTGGACATGAGCCTGCCTCCCACTCTGTCCTCTCAGAGGACTGAGCATCCAGATTCCAGCACCCAGATCATTTAGCAAAGTTTGCAGCACCCAGGAGTCAGTCCTAGAGTCTTTCCCAAATCTTATACCTGGGGCACACTGACCCACAAGTGCAGGAGGGTCTCCTTCATCTGGAGACAGTGGGTCATGGAGAGCCCGGGCCTGGTGCCTCCTCACAGGGCAGCCTTGTGAGTGTCATCCAGAAGTCACGTGACCTGAACTGTTTAGTGTGAAAATGGTCCCTGGGGGAAAGTTCAGATTGTCCTGGGAGAGCAGAGCAGGGGCAGAGGAAGGGCGTGGGGTGGGGAATGGAAGGCCGGCTCCCTTCTACTACTGTTTCAGCTCTTTGTCAGTCTGTTATCTATCCAGATCTATCTATCTATCTATCTATCTATCTATCTATCTATCTATCTATCTATCTATCTATCTATCTATCATCATCTATCTACTGTCTGTCTATATATCATCTATCTGTCTATTTATGTATCTATCAACCTATAAATCTGTCTATCTATCTATCTATCATCTATCTACTGTCTATCTGTCTATATATCATCTATCTCTTTCTCTATTTGTCTATTTATGTATCTATCAACCTATACATCTGTCTGTCTATCTATCTATCTATCTATCCATCCATATATCTATCAACCTATCAATCTGTCTGTCTGTCTCTCTATCTACTCACTTAATCTACCATTTATCTACCATCTGTCTGTCATCTATTGTCTATCTACCAACCAATTTATTATGTATCTGTCTCCTATTGATATTAGATATTATATATCATCTGTGATCTATCATTTATTTATCTAATCATCTACCCACATACCTGTTATCTCTCTCTCTCTACCTACCTATCATCTATCTATGTATCTAGCTAGCTGTCATCTACTTATCTGTCATCTATCTCTTAATTGACATGATCTGTCACCTGTCTCTCTCTTCCTGTTTGTCTATGCAGACAGAGTCTTGTAAAGTTTAGATAGCCTCTGACCTGCTGTGTAGCTGAGGCTGGCCTCCTGATTCTCCTAACTCCATCTCTCCCTTTTTATTTTCTTTGTGACCCCAGTCATGGGGTCCTCATCCAGATCTTCTGTTCTCCATGGGCAGACACATCCTCACATCTGCCTCGCTGCGTCTCGCTCCTACTCTCCTCTTTTCTCTTGCTTCCCGCTGGGCAGAATCTGCTTGTCCCACACAGCCTTTGATGAGGGCAGAGGAGGAAGCGATTCCAAGTAAATGAGAAAAATCAAATTTTCCAGCTTAGCTGCCATCAGGCCCAGCTTCTGCCACCCACTCTAGAGTGAGCACGCGATGCGTGCACAGCTCTGTGTGTGCGCACTCATGTATCATGTGCATGTGCTGGTGTGCGTGCAAGTGTGTGTGCACACCTTTGTATATGTGTGCTCATGTATCACATGCATGTGCATGTGTTTGTATGTGTACATGTACATACCTTTGTGCATGCTCATGTATCATGTGCATGTGTTAGTGTGTGTGCACAGAACTTCGTGTGTGCAGCTCGTGTATTATGTTTGTGTGTGTATATGTATATGTGTGTTTGCAGATCTTTGTGTGTTTGCTCATGTATTATGTGCACATGTGTGTTGGTGTGTGTATGTGCATGTGTGTGTGCACACGAAGGCTAGAAGTTGACATGGGCGTCTTCCTCTGTTACTTTCCACTTTATTTTTTTTGAGATAAGACTTTCATTGAACCCAAAGCTGCCAGGTTAGCTAGACTGACAGAGTGGCCAGCGAGTTCCAGAGATCCCCTGTCTCTGCTTCCCAGCTCTGGGGTGACAGGCACGTGCCACTGTCCTGTGTCTACCTGGGTGCCGGAGACCCACACTCAGGCCCTTGTGCTTGCGCAGCAGTCTTCTTACCAACTGAGCCCCCTCTAGACCCCCAGACCTTTC
Organism: Typhlomys cinereus; assembly: GCA_023101885.1. Lineage (NCBI taxonomy): Eukaryota > Metazoa > Chordata > Mammalia > Rodentia > Platacanthomyidae > Typhlomys > Typhlomys cinereus. Next base: position 1,408,780 of record JALPQD010000210.1, on the reverse strand, counting down.
TTAACAGGAAGGATGGCAGTATTAAGACCATTTGAATCTTGAGGAGACACCACAGTGAAGAAGCTGTTGCTTGAGCTTCGTTGATACTGCAGGTGGCTTGTAGACATGTCAAACGGAGTGACAATCTTGGCTTCACAACTGCCTTTCATGGAAGTGCAATATATATCCAATAGGAAGAAAGCAGGAAGGGAGGGAGGGAGAAGGGAAGGAAGGGAGGAAGGAAGGAAGGAAGGAAGGAAGGAAGAAGGGAGGGAAGGAGAGGAAAGGAGAGAAGGAAGACAAGAAGGAAAGAAACATTTTTTAAAAAACTGATAACATTGGGACTATAGAGATGGCTCAGGGGTTAAGTCTTTGCCTCAAAAGCAGAAGGTCCTAAGTTCAGGTCCCAGATTCTACGTGAAAATACCAGTTGGAACTGGCAGTGTCCTGTGCTTCCGGCCCTGGAAGGCCCAGCCAGGGAAACTCCAGAACAAAGCAAAGGGGAGGCAGAGGGACCCAGGGGACTCCTGAAGTGACCCGCAGGCACTCACAGTGCTCTCTCTCTCTCTCTCTCTCTCCATCTTTGTCTCTCTCTCTTTTTCTCTCTCTGTCTCTCTCACCCACACACAAAAATTAATTTAAAAAACCGGCAACATATTTGCATAGGTCACTGCGTCCAAGGGCAAATAAGTCATGAGAACGGGCAGAAAGTCATTAATTAGTAGAGAAATGCAAATTAAAGCCAGCGCAATGAGACACACCCCCAGGTACCAGAGCACTTTCAAGATTAGACGACTTCTCATGACACAGGACAAAGGTTTGTAAGATCAAGAAGGAACCAGAAGCTTCATACACTGCTGGTGCACGGCACAGGGACATCCACCTACTGTGGACATAGCATGAAGCTTAAGTCAGGTGCACATGACTCTCGGAGTGTCCATTCGTATGTAGATGCTCATGCTCACACAGGAGCCAAGACATCATGTGCACATTCGAGACCGACACGAACATTCCAGGCATCTTCCTTCATCTGCGACATTTGAAAGTGGGAGACACAGAGATTAGTCAACCCTATCTATCTGCTCAGTGGAATAGCACTCAGCCAGACAAAGGAACGGACTTGACACATGACACAATGTGCATGAAAGAAGCCAGGCCTCTTGCCACCTAACTAGGAGCACATCCCCCATGATTCCATTTCTAGAAATTTCTAGAAAAGGTCACATGTTGGCTAGGTTCCTCCTGAGGCTATGCCCCTTGGTGGAATCACCCCTTCTCCTATCGATCCTCCTGCGTGGGGTCTTCAGTCTCAGTCTGTGTCTATGAGCATCATCGTCAGATTCTATGGGGTGCGTCCCCACCACACGATCTCATCACAGTGGCCTTTGTAAAGACCCATCTCAGAACACGAAAGCATTCTGAGGTGTGGATTGCTCAGACCGCCACACGGAGTTTGGGGGTGAGGACCTGATCTGAGCCATGAGAGGTGGTTTCATGAGCCAATCTTCATCTTAACTGTGTGTCCCCTTTGTGCTGGGTTTACCTCTGCCAAGCAGACCCTGGGACTTTTTTCAAAGCCTGTGGTCAAGTGATTGCTGTGTTCGTTTCAGTGGGATTTAGCTCCTGTGAACCCATGAGAGGAATAACATGCGCTACGCTGAGTCGCCCGTCCCCTGCCATCTTCCTGCAACATCTCCTGGTTCGCTAGGTTCTGTTATCATTATTCATGTATGTTAATTATAAAAACCAATAGGAGGGGAGCGAGCTTGTCGACAAAGTCACGTTGCCAGCTCAAGGAACCAGACCTGATCTTCAGCCCCCACCTAAAAAGCTGGGTGTGTGAACTTGTGATCTCAACGCTGGGGAGCAGAGGCCGGTCCCTCCCCGGGCTCGCCGGCCAACCAGCCTGGCCTCGAGCGCCACGCCAATGAGAGACACTGTCTCAAAAGCACAAAGTGGGCGGTGACTGAAGTCCCAGGCCTGAAGCTGGCCTCTGACTTCCACAGCTCACGTGCACATGGGTTCCACGTGACACACACAGCACAATGCACTTCAATCAAATCCACATCTCCTCCTCCTCCTGCCCCCAACAGTCGACCTTCCAATTTCGTATCTCTTTCTCTGAATTCTGCATCTGACAGAAAAACGTGAAGCTTGCTGGTGGGTCTGTCTGGACCCTGAATCCTGACCAGGGAGGTGGGAACTCTCCGTGGTCCTGAAATGAGCCGCTGGGGATGGATGGCGGCCAGGGGTCTTCTTAGCCTCTCTGCCTCTCTGCCTCTCAGATGTTGTAGCTGGATATGGAGGGCAGCCGGGGCTCGTAGCCTCACCCTGCACCTCTCGGATGATCTGGCAGCTGAATAAGCCGTGCTCTCCCTGAGCCTGACCCAAAGTTTTCATGCTCCCCTGCAGGACGCTGTGGGTTCAAGTTCTCCACTGTCCTCCATAATTGTCCCTTCTGGCTGCTGACAACATCCAGGCTCACCTGGGCCCACCTTCAGCTTCAGGAAGACTATACCCAAGATGCTTTGCAGCTGTCCATCTCTGCTAACCCAGTAGCTTGGGGATCCTGAGGATTCAAGGAAACCGTTCCAGACAACATTAGGGCTCAGAAATGTGGAAAAATCTGGGATGTAAGAACAGCGTCCAGCTCAGATGCATGAGCCGAGGAGGCAGGGTCAGCCCCGGGCAGCCCCTAGTGCTTCCTGCCCAGCATGTGACACACAGCATCCTGCCCTGCCCCCGCCCCCAGTCCTCTGGCGATAGACCCTCTTTCCTTGCTCATTGTCACATTCCAAATACCTAACAAGTTCTGGCATATGGCAGATGCCCAATAAATATCGGTTAAGTGAGTAGATTGAGTCATAAACTCTTAAGGGAAGTCTTGGGCCACTGAGCGCTTCCTTCCTTCCTTCCTTCCTCCTTCCTTCCTTCCTTCCTTCCTTCCTTCCTTCCTTCCTTCCTTCCTTCCTTCCTTCCTTCCTTCCTTCCTTCCTTCCTTCCTTCCTTCCTTCCCTCCTTCCTTCCCTCCTTCCTTCTCTCTTTTTCTCTTCCTCTCTCTCTTTCTATTTTTTTTAAGACTGGGTCTCAATATTACTACGGTAGCCAAGGATGACCTTGGCTGATCCTCCTGCCTCCACTTTCCAGGTGCTGAGTTTGCAGGTGCGCCCCTACCCCCTATGCCCCTCACACCCACCCCACGGCCCCACACTCAGTGTGTGTGGCGCTGGACACCCCCAGACCCTGAGTGCCGGGCCAGCACTCTTCCTGCTGAGCTGCTGCCTGGCCTACGTGCGTTCTCTGATTTACTCACAATGTTATCGTGGCGCCTGGCTGTTATCAGATGTGCTTTGCTACTGAAGGCCTCAGTCTTCAACTCATAAACTAGCTTTCCCTTCCATTTTCATAGTTATGTCTGTGGGGTGCAAGGTTCATATGGATATCGGGGGTCATCTTGGCTCATTCTCTTTGATCTCTAACCAAACCCAGAGTCCACTGATGATGCTAGTCTAGCTATGCTCTGGCATTCCTGTCTCCACCTCCCGGAGCTGGAATCCCAGGCGGGCGCCGTGCCCACCTGGCATTTCTGTTTGCTTGGAGGATCTGGTCCTCTTGTTTGCCAGGCCAGTGCTTCAGCCCCAGAGCTGTCTCTGGGCAGGATCTAAAAAGCACAGGGTTTCCGTTTCGATGCAGGTCAGTTTCTTAATGTGTTACCTTGACGTTTGTGATTTTGGCAACAGATGAAATAAGATCTCCATGTCTTCCGTGGCCCTAAGGATTTCTTGCCTGAAGGTTTTCATGTGCAGGTTTGATGTTCAGCGCGAAGACTCACCCTGAGTTGCTCCATGTGGACGATCCTTGTCTCTGTGGTTCAGTCTGGGCTGTCAATCATGTCAGTGGTGACACTGTGAGCATGCATCCTTTCTGCAGTGTCCTTCGAACAAAGGTCAGATGTCCATCGGTGCAGAATCAATCCCGGGCTCTCTCTTCCTTCCACACGTGTCTTTGATAGTCTCTGTCATAGTCAGGTACAGGGGTCAACTTGACGGTTGAGGGTTTGAGCTCTGGCCACATTGGTTGAGTTGGGCCCAGAGCAAACCTGCAAGAGATTGTCTAGCTGATGGGGAAGGCCCAGCCCATGGTGGTTGGGACTAGGCCCTGAACAGGTGAATAAAATACAGAGAGCTGGTTGAGGAAGTCGGCATCCTTGTGTACACTTGGCCAGACGTGCTGGTCTGACAAGTAAGGATCGTCCATCTCTCAGCCGTTATGTGGTGATGGTGTGGCCAGTTCCCTCGGCCCTGGAGTTGGTGCGTGCTCTCCCGTCAAGCTGGACTGAGAACTGTAACTAGACAGTCATAGGGAAATGAACCCCCGTTCCCCTAAGCCACTTGATGGTCATCTATCAGCAACCATGCAGGCCACTGCAGCAGTCTCCATGGCAGTGCCCAGCAGTGCTGACTATTGCAGGCTGACTGTAAACTTTGAAGCCAGTTCCTTGTTTTGTAGCAGTTTTGGTTGCCCTCGTCCTTCTCACACATTTCCACATGAATTTTAGAGTCGACTGATCAATCCCTGAGCTCTACAGAAAGTGCTCTGTGGCACCCAAGGGGACCGCGCCGACTCCACAGGCCCATCTCTGCTCATGTTGTCGTCCACGGACTCAGTGCATCTTCAGGCATCCGGGGATTCCTCAGTTTCCCTCCGCCATGCTTGCCTTTCATGTGCGAGATTATTTCCTGTCTGTGATCAGTTTCACCCCTGTGCATCTCTCGCAGGTGCTGTTGGGAAACACATTGCTTCCAGGTTCACTTGCTTCTGTTGGATGGTCCTGTCTAGAAATGCAATTGACTTCCGTCTGTTGATCCTGTCTCCTGCGACCCTGTCAAGCTCAGAGACCTGCCTGCTGGCCTGCAGCCCCTGGCCCCCTGGCCCCTTGGCCCCTGCAGCCCCTGGCTCCTTGGCCTCTGGCCCCTGTAGCCCCTGGCCCCTTGGCTCCTTGGCCCCTGGCCCCTTGGCCCCTTGGCCCCTGGCCTCTGCAGCCTCTTGGCTCCTGCAGCCCTGAAGCCCTTGGTCCTGCAGCTCCTGGCCCCTTGGCCCCTTGGCCCCTTGGCCCCTGCAGCCCCTGTAGCCCCTGGCCCCTGTAGCCCCTGGCCCCTGCAGCTCTGAAGCCCCTGGGCCCCTGCTGCCTGCAGCTGCACATGTCTTCTCATCCTTGACGCCGGCAACTCCGCCTGGTCTGGCTAGAACTTGATCTGTTTTATTGGTTTTCTCAAAGGCCAACTTTCAGTTTATCGATTTTTCCTCCTACTTTGTTCCTATATCAACCATTTGCTGTCTTCTTCTTCCACTTGCTGGGGGCTCAGTTTTCAGCTTCCTAAGGAGCCCTGTGCTCCCCCTGGGGCTGCTTAGTGCTAAAGAGCAAAGTGGGACCCCCCTGATTCCTCGTGCAGCCTGGGCTTCATCTGTGTGGGATCACGGTCGCCCTGGGGCAGGATCCCCAGGGCTGGGGCAGGGCATGGGCAGCAGTGGTCAGGGCCTGGGGAGGGACGTAGTAGTGTCTGCATCCAACTCCCCCCACCGGCAAACGGCAGCACTGGCCTGCTTGCTGCTTCTCTGGTCCTCTCTGGGTTTGGCCAAATGGATGCCCCACGCGGGGCACAGGCCACGTGGAAGTGGGAGAGTGCCTGGCGTGGTTTCCTCTCCCACCTTCTCGCCCATGGCTCAGGCTCCATAGAACAGGCTCGGGGCACAGTTGTGTCTGTTGGTAGAAATGCAGTCAGTTCTGTGATTTGCTGAGTCCGCATCCAGTGCCTGGAGCCAAGACTGTCCCCAGTGACCTCTGACACCTCACCTGCCCTGGGCGGATGTGGACAAAAGTCACTTCTGCTCCCGAGTGGGTTCTCCACGCTGCACTTAGGGCTTTTTATGGGTTGGTGGTGACATTTCCATTTTAATTTGCTAATTATTATTGGTGAAATTGCGAGGCCACTCCTGATTTATTGGCGTGTCACGGTCTGTTGTGCCCCTCGTACAGCTGTGAATATTAACAGCCAGGAGGGCAACCTGCTCTGCATGGTGTGTGTTAACCCACTTAGATCCAAGGGGCTCCTGTTGCTAGGTGTGGTCCCTCTTCTGAGCTGCCCTGCATGGTCTACCAAGCCAGAAAGGAGAAGGAAGAAGAGGAGGGGGAGGAAGAGGGGGAGGAAGAAGAGGAGAGGGAGGAGGAAGAGGAAGAAGAGGGTTTAGTGATTCTGTGGCTACTGATGTTTGTAGATGTACCTAGAAAGTACACAATGTGCACACACACACACACACACACACACACTTTTACTTATACTAAGATCTATCCATTTTAATATTTGCATGTTCATATTTAGTTTTACTATTTGCATGACCGTATTTCAATTTTAAAATTTTCATGCCCTGTATTTTAATGATAACATTTGCATATCTGTATCTTAATTGTAATATTTGGAAGTCTGTATCTTAATTTTAATATCTGAATGCCTTTATTTTGATATCTGCATGCTTGTATTTTAATATCTACATGCTTTCATTTTAATTTTAACATTTGCATGTTTATATTTTCATTTTTAATATCTGCATGCTCATATTTTAATTTGAATATATACACACTTGTATTTTAATTTTAACATTTGCATGCTTGTATTTTTTTGCAACACTATGTTTTTCTATATTTATAGATGATCTTGTGCAGCCACACAAATCACAAAGTAAGTGGCAACTCTTCTTCCCCATGCCATAAATTTTAAACCCCTCAAAAATGGGATGAAGCCAGCCCTCTCCCCAACACATGCAAGAAAAAAACGGGAAGCGTGAGAGCTTTGTGGCTTGTGTGTCCTGTGAACGCTGCACAGCAGTGACCAGCCAGAGACAGAAGCCGCAGGAATCGCACTGCTGGGAGAGTTGGTGGTCCCAACAGCTGGGCTTAGGGATCTGCACTGTTGGGGGACACATAGCCCAATAGTCAGAGAACAGCCAGGATTGCAGACACAGGCAGCCCAGGTTCCTCGCCGTGGGAGCCGGGGCTCGTTTTGCATTCCTTGTTCCAAAGACAATGGGCACAAGCTGGGCAGCTGTGTGTGAAGTCACCGGATAGGATTGTGGAAGGCAGAGCGAGCAGAGCTTTGCTGCCAAGATGGAGGCTGGATGCTGTGTTCTCTGTGGTGTCCCCTGAGATCCTTCACTGGGCACCCGATCACCTCTGAGAGGCCCTGTCTCTTAATGCGAGTCTATCGGGGTACATGCCAGCCCGTGTGCCAGGGGCCACCTGCTGTGGAGGAGGAAGCCCAGCTCCCAAGGCTCGGGAGGAAACGCGCTCAGAGGCTGAGAAGCTTGTGAAAGAGAACCCATAAACAGGCTTTGGATTGAGGGGGCAGTTTCCTTCCTGGGGCCCTACTATTCTGTCCCCCCACCCTGCGGCTCTACACCCACCGCTTAATGCCCATAGTCTCACTGGTTGCTTTCTTTTGTTAAAAAGAAACCATCATTTTTCTCCGGAGAACATTTTCTCCTTCTTGGGAGCATTCCTTATCAAACTCCGGCGCACAGAGCAGGAAGGACATTGGGGGGCTCTCAGTGGGCTCCCCAGAGCCTCCAGCACATGCTGCTGGATTTCAGTTCCAGAGTCTCAGAGCTACTCAGGGAGCTGCTGCAGCAGAATTTCATGCCCTTGACCTACGGTTCTTTAGTGGGCCAGGCTGTGGGGGCTGGAGTCCCCGGGGCCAGTGTACAGCCATCGCTTCCAATGGGGGTAACATGTACCCCGACGCTTCACATTGTGGTCGCTATGCACACTGCCTGTTCCCACTGTGGTTGCTATGCACACTGCCTGTTCCCACTGTGGTCGCTATGCACACTGCCTGTTCCCACCGTGGTCGCTATGCACACTGCCTGTTCCCACCGTGGTTGCTATGCACACTGCCTGTTTCCCACCGTGGTCGCTATGGACATGCCTGTTCCCACCGTGGTCGCTATGGACACTGCTGTTCCCCACCGTGGTCGCTATGCACACTGCCTGTTCCCACTGTGTCGCTATGCACACTGCCTGTTCCCACTGTGGTTATGACCCTGTTCCCACTGTGGTTGCTAGGATACTGCCTGTTCCCACTGTGGTTGCTATGCACAATGACTGTTCCCACTGTGGTTGCTATGCACACTGCCTGTTCCCACTGTGGTTGCTATGCACAATGACTATTCCTACTGTGGTTGCTATGCACACTGCCTGTTCCCACTGTGGTTGCTATGCATACTGCCTGTTCCCACTGTGGTTGCTATGCACACTACCTGTTCCCACTGTGGTTGCTATGCACAATGACTATTCCTACTGTGGTTGTTATGGACACTGCCTGTTCCCACTGTGGTTGCTATGCACACTGCCTGTTCCCACCGTGGTTGCTATGCACACTGCCTGTTCCCACCGTGGTTGCTATGCATACTGCCTGTTCCCACTGTGGTTGCTATGCATACTGCCTGTTCCCACCATGGTTGCTATGCACACTGCCTGTTTCCACCGTGGTTGCTATGCACATTGCCTGTTCCCACCGTGGTCGCTATGCACACTGCCTGTTCCCACCGTGGTCGCTATGCACACTGCCTGTTCCCACTGTGGTTGCTATGCACACTGCCTGTTCCCACTGTGGTCGCTATGCACACTGCCTGTTCCCACTGTGGTCGCTATGCACACTGCCTGTTCCCACCGTGGTCGCTATGGACACTGCCTGTTCCCACCGTGGTTGCTATGGACACTGCCTGTTCCCACCGTGGTCGCTATGCACACTGCCTGTTCCCACTGTGGTCGCTATGCACACTGCCTGTTCCCACTGTGGTTGCTATGGACACTGCCTGTTCCCACTGTGGTTGCTAGGATACTGCCTGTTCCCACTGTGGTTGCTATGCACAATGACTGTTCCCACTGTGGTTGCTATGCACACTGCCTGTTCCCACTGTGGTTGCTATGCACAATGACTATTCCTACTGTGGTTGCTATGCACACTGCCTGTTCCCACTGTGGTTGCTATGCATACTGCCTGTTCCCACTGTGGTTGCTATGCACACTACCTGTTCCCACTGTGGTTGCTATGCACAATGACTATTCCTACTGTGGTTGTTATGGACACTGCCTGTTCCCACTGTGGTTGCTATGCACACTGCCTGTTCCCACCGTGGTTGCTATGCACACTGCCTGTTCCCACCGTGGTTGCTATGCATACTGCCTGTTCCCACGTGGTTGCTATGCACTACTGCCTTTCCCACCATGGTTGCTATGCACACTGCCTGTTTCCACCGTGGTTGCTATGCACATTGCCTGTTCCCACCGTGGTCGCTATGCACACTGCCTGTTCCCACCGTGGTCGCTATGCACACTGCCTGTTCCCACTGTGGTTGCTATGCACACTGCCTGTTCCCACTGTGGTTGCTATGCACACTGCCTGTTCCCACTGTGGTTGCTATGCACACTGCCTGTTCCCACCGTGGTTGCTATGCATACTGCCTGTTCCCACCGTGGTTGCTATGCACAATGACTGTTCCCACCGTGGTTGCTATGCATACTGCCTGTTCCCACCATGGTTGCTATGCACACTGCCTGTTTCCACCGTGGTTGCTATGCACATTGCCTGTTCCCACCGTGGTCGCTATGCACACTGCCTGTTCCCATCGTGGTTGCTATGGACACTACCTGTTCCCACTGTGGTTGCTATGCACAATGACTATTCCTACTGTGGTTGTTATGGACACTGCCTGTTCCCACTGTGGTTGCTATGCACAATGACTGTTCCCACTGTGGTCACTATGCACACTGCCTGTTCCCACTGTGGTTGCTATGCACACTGCCTGTTCCCATCGTGGTTGCTATGGACACTACCTGTTCCCACTGTGGTTGCTATGCACAATGACTATTCCTACTGTGGTTGTTATGCACACTGCCTGTTCCCACTGTGGTTGCTATGCACAATGACTGTTCCCACTGTGGTCACTATGCACACTGCCTGTTCCCACTGTGGTCACTATGCACACTGCCTGTTCCCACTGTGGTTGCTATGTACACTGTTCCCCCTGTGGTTGCTATGCACAATGACTGTTCCCACTGTGGTTGCTATGCACAATGACTGTTCCCACCGTGGTTGCTATGCACACTGCCTGTTCCCCCTGTGGTTGCTATGCACACTGCCTGTTCCCCCTGTGGTTGCTATGCACACTGCCTGTTCCCACCGTGGTTGCTATGCACACTGCCTGTTGCCAGTGGGGTTGCTGTGCACACTAATTGTTCCCATTGGAGTTGCTGTGCGTGCCTGACTCTTGCACACTGATGTTGCTATCTATACCTGTGGAGGCTGTTCCTTGCATATTAGAAAGAATGACAGGCAGAGTCTGGGACCCCAAAATTTTCATTAGCACTCTTTCATGTGCTGACTAGCTGGGGCTCCCCCTCTACCCCACAGGGCTGGGGGAGGGATGGAGTTGCATGGGCCGCTGGCTGCAGGTGTGGGGCTAGTTGATGGATTGAGCGCTAATGGTATTGCAATCTGTGTGTGGAGGAGGTGACAGGTGACAGGGAGGGGTGATTTCAGCCAAGAGCATGGAGATGGGTCTTGGGGAGCCTGGGCTAGCAGGCAAGGGCGTTCCATCTGTCAGCAGCCTTCAGGACCCATGGAAGGGCCCCTGCTCCTCACACCTGCTCAGTAGCCACCCTGCCTCCTCCTGGCCTTGGCCTTTGAGCAACCAAGGGGTCCTTTGAAACCCAAGTCACATCACGGGGCTACCTGCCTTCAGGCTGCCCAGCGGAGCAGGGTCCCTAAACTCACATCCAGCTGGAACCTTAGAAACGATATGGGGAAGCAGGTCTTCGTGGAGGGAGCTTGTTAAGGACCGTGGTCACACTGAGTCCAGGACTTCGGGCCAGTGCCAGCGTCTCATAGGAGACCCACTCACCGTTCCTAGGAGAGGGATGCAAACCTCAGAGTGAAGAGGCCACATGCTAAGGAGGACCTGGTGGGTGGCCGGGGCCCTGGGAACTGGGAGAGGCAGGAATGACAGTCTCCAAGAGCCTGGAGATGATTCAGGCCCCCGCCGAGCGCCACAGGAGACAAATCCCTGAGACGCCACGCGCATGCTCTCTGGCCCTCGTGGCTCTCAGGGTCACCGCGGACTCCATCCCAGGCAACCTGCTCCAGCCGTCCCTCCGCCAGCTCCTCCTCTACCTCTGGGCCTCTGTTCACCCAGAGTCTTGTTCTGACCGGTTCCCTGGCCACGCCCCGGTCGACCAAAGTCTAAGCTGCTCACTGTGCCAAATACTTCAGCCTCTGTCTCAAAGGTCTCTCCGCGACCATGCTTTTCCTCTGGCCTCCCTCTGGCCGTGACCTGATCGTCCTCTCTGGGGTTGCCCGGGCGCACCCCACATTCTCTGCAGCCTGCTGGCTGTCTCTAGGGGCAGGACTTCATGCTGCGACATCACTGGTGACTGATTCTGGCATGGGAGGAGGTATGGGGGTGCTCGCTAGAATCCTGAGGGGCCCAAGGAATGTTCCGGGCTAGCCCACAATGCCTGCTTTGGTGCCTACGCCAGGGCCTCCCTTTGAGTTCAGCTTTGCTGGATCAGGATAGGCGTAGTGCCCACCTTATGGGGCCAGCTCCATGCCACCAGCTTCTGAGAAGTGTGCGGTGTGGTGCCCTACGACTGCTTGCATGCAGCACTATCGGGCGCTGACTGAATGCATGAGGACACGTTACATGGTGTGTGTACGGCGAGACCATCCACGGGGCATGCGCTGTGTCTTCCCTCACGCGATATAACAATGAAGGAGTCGGGCAACTTCCCAAGGAGAAGACACACGTAGCTGATGGTTTCCTGGGCCCCGATGTTCACTGCGCACCCACTGGGCCATGATCCGGCTCCCAACCCTGCCTTGTCTCTCCCTTAAACCAGGCTTGCTGTGTCTGGGCCTCCCCCAGTGGGGGAGGGGTCCCCGGGACCATCTTCCTGTTGACCCTACACGGCACAGCCAGCAGGATTGTCAGAGTTAAGCACAGGGGTCAACTTGACTGTTGAGGGTTTGAACTCTGGGCACAGTTGTAGAGACTTGACGGTTGAGTTGAGCCCAGCGCAAACCTGCAGGAGATTGTCTAGCTGCTGGGGAAGGCCCAGCCCCTGGTGGGTGGGATTAGGTCCTGGATAAATCACGGAGAGCTGGTTGAGAGAGTCGCCATCTTTCTGTTCACTTGGCCAGACATGCTGGTCGGGCAAGTAAGGATTGTCCCTCTCTCAGCCATTACGTGGTGATGGTGTGGCCAGTTCCCTCGGCCCTGGTGTTGGTGCATGCTCTCCCGTCAAGCTGGAATGAGAACTGTAACCAGGAATCGTAAGAAAATAAACCCCTTGTTCCCTTAAGCTGTTTAATGGTCATTGATCAGCCATGCAGGCTGACTGCAACAAGGGTGCAGGGCCCGTGCCCGGCGGCTCAGGTGCCTCCTTGCTGGGGGTCTCTGTGTATTCTGGATTAAGGAGACCACTGGAGAGAAAAGGGCGAAACCCTTCACAAAGGCTTTTTTCAGATTCGCCCCTTGCTGGGGACCTGCGCGTCTAAATATAAGGAGGGGCAGCAATGGCTGCTGCCCGGGACGGCGAGGTGCGTGTCTGGCATTCTGCCCAGGCCCTGCCTGGTTCCTGTAGCTGTCTCCAGGCAGGGCCTAGGCTGAGACAGAGCTGCAGAGCTGCGGGTGGAGAGGCAGGTGGGGGCTTTGATGGACACGTGGCCGGCTTGCTGGAGGTGGGCTCCATCTGACCCAGCGGCTGCCTCCTGTCTTCCGCTCCCCTGCTCTTACGTTCACAAGCTGGTCCCAGGGGCTGGGTGTGAGCTCCACCCTGTTGTTTCCCTGGGGAGAGGTCAGGGTGTTGGTGCTATGTGGCTACACTAGGCCACCACTGGAGGGTGTGGTAGCTACAGCTATCAACTTGACAATCGACAGCTCGAGTTCTGGGCATGTTTGTATGGATTTAGTGGTCGAGTGAAGCCCTGAGCAAGCCTGCAGGACGTTGTCTAATTATGGGGAGACCCAGTCCATGGATGGTGGGGCCCTAGGCAGGTGGATAAAGTGGGGGAAGTTGGCTTGGTCAAGTTGGGTGGGTGGTCTTCAGCCGGAGACTGAAAATGCTGAGATATTCAGCTCCGGAACTGAGCTGGTGAGAACATTAAATTCCACAAGCGCGAGTCCACTGGCTGACCTGCCTTGGTCTCCACATCCCCCCCACTACACATGGCTTCACATCGCTCTCTGGCCCCCAGACGCCGCCCATGCTGGACTCCACAGCCACCGCCGAGGACAGCAGCCCCAGCATGGCTGGTACCCAGTGTGTGGCCGTGGTTCCCGCCAGCATGTCTGGTACCGCAACCGGGTTCATTTGCAGAGGACACCGATGTTGGCTGAAATCCTGGCATTTCCTGCGGCTCTCTTGATCCTGTCACCTTCTGGCTCCTGTGGAGGTCACTGGCCGTGGTACGCATCCAGCACCCGAGCTGGTCCCAGACTTGCTGCTGACTGGGCAGGACGCCTCCCCGGCTGCCTGTGTGGATGGCACTCTGTGGGTCACTCGGGCACAGTGCTGAGCGCCCACAGGGCTTTGTTCCGGGTGTGTCCTGGGTGGCAGCAGAGGGCACTTTGCCCTTCAGCTGTCAGGCTTGCTTTGCACAGGACGCAGCAAGGACTCTGTGGCATGGGACCCTCAGACCCCAGGACACAGCCCACAGCAGGGGGCACGGGACCCTCAGACCCCAGGACACAGACCACAGCGGGGGGGCACGGGACCCTCGGACCCCAGGACACAGCCCACAGCAGGGGGCACGGGACCCTCGGACCCCAGGACACAGCCCACAGCGGGGGCATGGGATCCTCGGACCCCAGGACACAGCCCACAGTGGGGCCTTCAGAACCACTTCAGTGGCATTGAGGCCAGCCATGGTGCCCTGGAATTCTTTCTTTTTCCAGTGGGGGCAAGCTGGGGTCCCCGTGGTCCCCCAGTGCTTGGCATGCACCCCGGCAGTGACCTTCGCGGTTGTTCTGCAGCGATGAGCAAGAAACAAGGTCAGGCTGCATCCGGGCTGCAATTGCGACCTGGTTGTCTGGGATCTGAGCCCTGTTCGCTTGACCTTGGAGGCACGGTGTCCTTCGCGTGTGGCCGCCACCAGCCTTCCTCTCCTGCTCTTCTTCCTCCTCCTCCTCCTCAGTGTGGGAAGTCAAGCAACGGCCTGTCAGCCTCATTAGCACCTTCCTGTGCTGCTCTCTGAGCCCCTGATGTTTCGGCTGTTGGGGGAACTTCTGTAGTGACCACCTGGTCACCCTTTATTCACAGTGTCCTTGCGACCATGCGGCAGGGGTCACAAGCTCCCAGAAGCAGGGGTCTCTTCTCTCCCTGCTGACTGGCTGCTCCCACGCGCAAACTATCAACTGCTCATCAGCTTCTCTTGCCCGCAAGTGACTGGGGGTGATTTGGGGGTCAGCGTCCGCTGTTATCTGGTAGCCCGAGCTCGATGTTCAGTCCCTGAAGCTGCTTCATTTCTGGTGGAACCCCCGGGGTCACCCAGAGGCTGCCCCCACCCCTGCAAGGGCTAGTGTTCCCTTTCCCTGCGTGGTCCCAGCCCAGCTCAGCTGGCCTGGAACATTATCCGTCCCGATTTACTTGGTGGCTTGATGGCTGCAAGTCTTCCGGGTCCCTACCTTTGATGTAACGAGGGCATTAGCGGCAGGCAGCAGGGATGGAAATCACTTTCTGATGCATAAAACATAAATACAGCAAAAAGTGCACAAATGAGCCGTAACTCTCCCTCCTTTCATGGTCAATAAAAATATCCCCGCAATCTTTCCTCGTTAATTTGGACTGGGATGGAGCCGCAGAGCTGGTGATTTTCCTGACGCGCTTTCTACAAAATAATGAGGCTGTTTATTAACATGGAGCAGGCGGAAGGAAGCGGCGGTGGCTACAGTCGTTTCCATGACAACCCCCGGGAAGACTGTGAGGTTCTACTAGTGAGCACCCTGAAACCCAGGGCAGCTGGGTCTGGAGCCTGGGATGCAGCTGTTGATGCAATGCCATGTTTCGGGGGTCACAGCTGCCCGTGTGGCCAGGGGTCACACCATAGCAGACCCTGGATGGCACTTTGCTCCCTGCAGGATGGCTAAGTCAAAGACAGACAGTTCCAAGTGTGGACGAGGATGTGGCGTGTTGGAACCCTTGTGACAGCCCTTGGGAATGGTCCATGGTATGGTCGTCATGGCCACCGGTCTGGCAGCACCCAAAGGTTAAAGATAGAGCCATCAAGATACCCAGCAGTTCCAGGCCCGGATGTAGATCTGAGAGACAGCCACATAGAAACGTGCAGCAAACTGTTCACAACAGTATTCCTCGGACTGCGCCGAGCCAGAGAGAACCCACCTGTCCATCCACTGGGGACCACGAGGCAGGCGAGTGCCATGTGGTGTCCAAACACTGCGATGCGATTTGACCACAGGGAGGAAGAGGAGCTGGCGCCTGCTGCGACACCTCCAGTGGACTTCTCATCCACTGAGGAAATACCTGGCCGAAGCCACCAAAGAGGCAGAAGGGCTTATTCAGGCTTAGCGTCCTCAGCGCATCGTAGTGGGAGGGATGGTGTCCCCAATAAAGAAGCAAAGGATGAACCCAGTTAGGTTCAGCTTGTCTCCTTTTCATTTATTCTGTGACTCCCGCCTAGGGAATGGTGCCACTCACAGTGGGCGGGTCTTGCCGCCTCTGTCAGGACAATCCCCACAGGGATGTCCAGGGGCTCTTCTCACAGGTGAGTGAGATATCAAGTTGACGTCCATCACTGCCACCATGCCTGACTACCAGATTCATCATATGTCCTTTAAAAAACCACTTGATTTATTTATGTGACAGAGAGGGAGAGGGAGAGGGAAAGGGAGAAGGCTGAGGAAGAGGGAGAAGGAGAGGGAGAGGGAGAAGGAGATCAGAGGATAACTTTCTAAAGTCACTTCTCCTCTTTTGCCAAGTGGGCTTCTGAAAATCAAACTCAGGCTGTCAGGGTTATGACCAGTACCTTGCCTGCAAAGCTACCTTTGGTTTCTTTAGCTTTGCTAGACTTTTCTATCCTGCTCTTGGTACCCTGGACCCTCCTTAAGTTGACTAATAGAATATATCAACTTAGTGTAGATGCAGTGGTAAAAAATTAAATGTGTATTCAAATATTTTTGTATATGCCTATTATGTATTTATTATATACCATGTTATGAATATATGATTTTATGTAATTGTTTATACACATAAATTATATATATAAATATAAATAAAGACAAAGAGGGAGAGAGGAGAGGGCATATCATGGGGTCTATAGTTCAGGTTGGCCTCACTCATGGTAATCCTCCTGTTTCAGTCTCTCAAGTGTTGGTATTCCAGGCTTAACTTATACCTTTCTGAGTCAGAGACTTTCTACGTAATCCAGATCATCCTGGAAATCTCAGCATAGCCAGGGCTGGCCTCAAGCTCACCAAGGCCCTGTTTCGACTGGGTACAGGTCACTGGTATTTAAACTCCCCAGTTCTAGGATCTTGGGGAAGCTGCTGCCTCGGGTCCGAGCCCCCCTGCCTCGGATCCTAGCCCCCCTGCCTCGGGTCTGAGCCTTGGGCTGGCCAGCTGTCGATCTAGAGCAGGAGGGCACAGTTGGCTGGAGATGTGATCTGGCTCCTCGCTCTGAACTGCTGGGCTGGGAAGACCCCCGATCGGGGTTCCTACCTGGAAGCCTTCTTGGTCAGTATCCAAACTCTACCTCAACGTTAGACCATGGCGCCCCCTCCCACCCCCCCATTAGCAGGAAGCGTCAGAGGATGCTCCGAAGCCGAGCAAACAGGAGCAGGGGAGCTATCCCTCTCCTGCCTCCTCCATCTTGGGAGGAGGCTTTGGATGTATTTCCCACAGCACAGAGACCAAGCAGCCAAATTAACCAGGCAGGCAGGGTGTGTGTGCGTGTGTGTGTGTGTGGTGTCTTGAGTAGCACAGTGACCACGTGGACCTGATGTATGCGTATGAAACACCATCCAACACCCCCTCCCTCACTTCAACCTTGGACATCGGCCCAAACTGACCACACAGAACCACCCAAGGTCAGCTGTAGTGGCTGCTTTTCAAAATAGTTCAGTGCGTGTCCTCTGGTCACGGAGCAATGAAACCAAAAACCAGCAGCAAACGTCGCTAGTGCTGAGACGTTCAGCCTCGCTAAAGAGGTCACAGTGGAAATATGGAAATTAGGAAATGCTTTTAACGGGGCGGTAAGCAGAGATGGATCACATCATATGTGTAGGTTATAGCTAAAGTGGGGCTCAGAGAGAAATCTGAGCCATGTGTTTTATATATATATATGTATATATATATATACACACACATATATATGAAGAAAGGCTGAACATATTTTAAAGCTTTTGTTCTAAGAAGTAAGATAAAGAAAAAAGAGCCAATTATAAGTATAAAGAATAAAATAAATGATAACAGCTAAAGGAAAAATAATGGTCATACAAATGAATACACCAGTGGGGGCGGGGGCAAGAGAGACAAACATACACTGTCTAAGGACATTAACCAACTGGACGCATCCATCTAGAAACAGATGAAGAATCAGTGGGGACACATTACCACCATGAGTGGAAACGGGAACAAGATCCTTGTATTGCCACAAACATCAGGTGGCCGAGTATCCTGGTCTACATGGATCCAACGTAGAGAAGAAATCATTAAAATCATAATGGATGCTTGCAAGACAGAGTCTTCAGCCCTGATCCATCTCTCCAGCCCCCCTCTGACACACACACACACACACACACACACACACACACACACAATTAATAAAATATTTAAAAAAAGTAATAATAAATGAAGATTTGACAAAAATGGGCATAGAATTTACATACTTTGCCAAAGGTGTTTTATGACAATAGCAAAGAAACCCACTGGGGTCCCATATTTTCAGGCATGAAAACAGATCTAAGCCGCCATGAACCCTACCACCACAGCCGGCCCACCCAGCGCAGCTGCGATGCAAAGGGCTGATCACACCAAGCACCATGGGTGGGACGCGCAGTGTTGCTCTTGAGAGCAAACAGTAGTTCTGAGGACGAGCGGAGGCTGATCATGCACCTGAGATCTGAGCAATAGAACCGAGAGGTACAGAGAGCCGCTGGGAGAGTTGGAAAGGGGCACTGTGTTGTCTGTACGTTTTGTACATGTAAATAAAGGAATCCAAAAGGAGGCAAGGAAGATAGGCGATGAATGAGCAAGAAAGGGGGTGAACGGGGAGGAGGGGCACAGTAGAACCAGGTCTGGCCACATCAACGCAAATAATGTAATAAATGTAAATGGCTCAAATTTGCCAGATGAAAAGCAGGATTATGTGATGAGATTCAAATACAAGCCCTGATTCTAAGAAATCTGGTTTCAATGCATAAATGTGGATCGTTAGCAAAAGGAGACCAAAATGTATTTCATGCAAGATCCAAACAGAAAGGAAACTGGGGTGATAGCGCCTGCATCCCGCCAAGTGAACTTCAAAGCAAACAATGTGTTCAGGAAACAGGAATGGGGAGACGGGGTGGTCACTTCACCAAGATCTGCAGCCTCAAGCCACTCCCAGCCCCAAAATGCACAAAGCAGAAATGTAGAGATCGGAAATGTGGGGCGTTGGAACTGCGTCTTTCAGCGACAGACAAGGACAAACAGGAAGTCAGCTTGTCTGGGGAGCACGTGGCGCAGGGCATTGCGGCTAACCAGCAGGTACTGATAGATGTTCACAGAACATTCTACAAAAACCAGCAGAATTCCATCAGTTCCTAGGAGCAGCATGTGAACATTTATCAGAGGGTGTTCGTCTAATATGAACTCGGAGGAGTCTCCGCACTCAGCGCAAGTAGCAAGAAGGTCTCACGGCGATGACTGAGGCTCCCGACCAGAGAAGATTAAAAAAAGAGTAAAAAATTAGCAGGCAAAGGCACAATGCAAAGACACAACAATGAAATGGAAAATAGAAATGCACCAAAATTTAAACCAGATTGAGCAAGAATGAGGCACACATGGCTAGCATTTTGTCAGAGTATGTGTGTATCTGTGTGTATGTGTGTGTGTGTATGTATTTATGTGTGTCTGTGTGCATCCCTGGGTCTTTGTGTGTGTCTATGTGTGAGTATCTGTGTGTCTGTATGTGTGTTTGACTGTGTGTGTTTGTCAAACAGTGAAGGATTCTCCACTTAGATGCTGCATGGCTCCTGCCTTTGCACACAGGACGGGGTGGGGGGAGCGAGGCTGTGGACAGCAGAGTGTTGACTATATAGCAGGACCCCGCCTCAGACTAAAGCAAAGCAAAGCAAAACACAGCCCAGATCCTGGAATTAAACTTCCCCAAAACGCGCCCTTGAGGGACAGCCGGTCACCCGCAGGAAACTGCCTGGAGATACCCACTGGCTGGAACAAAGGGTGCCCTGAACCCAAGTCCCCAGTTTGCTACTTTCAGAAGAAAACAGAAATGAGGGCAATTTCTCAAGAGGAATAGACAGGAGGGCGATGAATGTATCTTCCACCAACTATTAACTTTTCCATGATGCAAATAATAAAAATAATGAATAAAATGGGAAAAGCCCAAGGGGAATGAAAACCAGAAATGAGTGGCGCAGAAGCCCCGTGAGGAGCCCTGTGCACACGCAGAGCCCATTAGAAGCAGCTTCTGCAGCTCCTTCTGCAGCTCCTCAGCACCCGGTCCCATGCATCCAGCACCATGCACCCAACCACTGTGCACCCAGCACCATGCGCCCAACCACTGTGCACCCAGCACCATGCGCCCAACCACTGTGCACCCAGCACCATGCGCCCAACCACTGTGCACCCAGCACCATGCGCCCAACCACTGTGCATCCAGCACCATGCGCCCAACCACTGTGCACCCAGCACCATGCGCCCAACCACTGTGCACCTAGCCTATGCACATCTGGCCCCGTGCACACCCAGCCCCATGCACCCAGTCACTACGCACACATGTGCATCCAGCCCTGTGAGCACCTAGCCTTGTGCATGTGAACTCGGTCCTATGCACCCAGCCCATGTATCCAGTCACTGTGCACCCAGCCTGTGCACACAAGTGCATCCAGTCCCACGCTCCACACATCCAGTCTCACACGCCCAGTCCTGTGCTCACCGGTCGTGCATACCTAGTTGCTAAGGCACACAAGTGCTGTAGAAGCATTAGGTTTCATTGTGTTTTAACAGTGTTACATCGGAGTGTAAAGCACATTCATTAATTAGGTTTATATCCTTATGGTCAAAGACATCCCGTGCACAAAGAGATACCATCGCAGTCACAGAAGTGAAATATAATGTGCAGAAAGGTAAGTCTAAGTAGGAAATATCAGGAAACATCGGAATGCTCTTAGGCGTGCTATTTTAAAATGCATGTCTTAGCAATTGCCACTTGAAATGGCTGGAAACAGAACGCATTCCACCAGACACTGCCCCTAAGCAGAAGCAGTACCTTAGGGGAAGAGGCCTGATTTCAGGAAATATACAAGACCGGTCTGGTTGCTTTGTGAGTCTGGGGGCTCCCAAGAGCTGCTGGGGGTCAAGTAAAGGCACGTGAGTTTCAGTGTCCAGCAAGACGTGGTGACACGGGACAGAGCACAGGAATAATGCTTAGCACGTGGGGAATGTGCAAACCTGGAGGCGTTCATAATGGTATTCATAAAAGGAGGTTGTGGGAAGGGAGGAAGAGAGAAGGTAAGAAGAAAGGAAAAGGGAGGAAAAGGGAGAGAGGAGGGAGGAGGGGGAAAGGAGAGAAGGGAATGGAGAGAGGGGGAGGAGGAAAAAGAGAAGGGGAGGGAGAAGGGGCGGACAGGGGAGAAAGGCAGCTCATTGACAGACATTAGATAAAGCGGAAGTCTCATTTAGAAAGCGGTCATTAAAGGATAATATTAGGCATTTACTTTCCTTTGCTTTTGAGAATTCTATAGCCCTGGTTGAAGAGGGACACTCTTCAGAGAAGACGCTACCTGACAGATGTGGAAGGATTATTAGAAGTAGAGAATAACCATTTTTCCGTGGCTGAAGATGTAGCTCAATGTAAGACACTTCGCTTGCCTGAGCCAGGCCTTGGGGACCCCCGCCCCCCAGCACTGCCGCACAT
Organism: Typhlomys cinereus; assembly: GCA_023101885.1. Lineage (NCBI taxonomy): Eukaryota > Metazoa > Chordata > Mammalia > Rodentia > Platacanthomyidae > Typhlomys > Typhlomys cinereus. The sequence continues at coordinate 1,387,595 of JALPQD010000210.1, read as the reverse complement.
AGCAAACAAAACACCACCAACAGGGCGCCAACTGGGCATGGCAGGCTGTGCAGGTTCCGAGTCCCAGCACGCTTGGGAGGCTGAGGAGCAAGGATCACAGGCACCCCCTGGGTGTCCTAGCAAGACCCTAACTCTATAACAAACATGCACTTGCTCTTAGTTTCAGTCCTTATTAAGCTCGTTGATGATGGACAAATGCCCACAGATGAAGCACTGGGTGCAAGACTGAGGCCAGCGCACTTGTTCCGTGTACCCCACAGCTAGTGGAGGCAGAGCCAGCATCTGAACCCCGCTGGCTGGGCCCCCAGGTGGTGGATACCCCCATTAGGGCGACTCCCCACACCCAGCAGCAATGTTAGCTTAAGCCATCAGCCTAGCAAACAAGTTGTGGGTTCCTCAGTGAGTACGCAGGATCCTCCCACGCCGAGGCACACTCGTGGGTTAAGTGTCTGGGGGCCGTGTGTGTGTCTTATACATTAATCACTGGATTTTGCTGTATGTCTGAAAATTTTCATATAAGAAAAAAAAAAAAAGAAGAAGAAATGAAGCCATCCTCTCCCCGGCGTCTAATTTAGCCTTCGGGCACAGACTTACAGCACGCGCTTCTCAAATCAAAACACTGACGCTATTTGGATGTGTTTGACATTTTAAAATGGGGGGTTATGACAGACAGTTAAACATCCACCACATTTCAAAGGCCTTCTCAGTTGGGCCATCAGAAGAGTCGTGAGTCTCCTTGGAGGGTAGCTTATAAGGTAATAATGTTCTATAAGTGCCCCTTGTACTTTGAGACCCCTCTAGCTAAGTAGAACCAGGTCTTGGAAATGTTTCTCCTTGTTCTTGTCCATGGGTATATGTGTGCAGCTGGGTGCATGGATGCATGCCTGTTTGCTTGTGTTTGGGTGCACACATGTGAACATATGAATTGGTCCGAGGTCACTGTTAGGAATCATATTTGATCGCTCTATCCCTCTTCCTTTTTTTTTTTTTTTTTTTTTTTTTTTGAGACAGTCTCTAATCAAGTCAGGACTAGCCTGGCTAGGCACTTTGCTCTGGGGATTCCCAGTCTCCACTTTCCAAGGCTGGAATTGGAGGCAGGCTACCACACCCCCCCAGCATCTTTGTGGGATCTGGAGCCCCAAACTCTGGGTGTTTTGCTTGCATGGGAAGTGTCTTCACTGCTTTGCCACCTCCCCATCTCTGCTCCCTTCTATGAAGACAAACGTTGGAGAAAGAAAGTTGCTCCTTTTTATTAAGATGGGAGTGGATGGGAGCCCTTCAGGTTTAATAAGCGTGCAAAACCATCTCCAGGGAGACGGTGTCACCTGCATCCCACATCCGCATCCCACATGCTCTGTTAATCTCCAATGATGTGTGTCTGCCTTCGCCTCTCCTCACCCCCATGTTGTATTTCCTGCACCCTCACTGCGTTACCTTTGTCCACTGATGTCTGGAGCCCCGAGTTTGCACCTGCCTCCTGCTGGTCAGTACTCTGCGTTGGGAGGAGACTGCAGAACTTTGAGCCTGACCTTGGCTGAGCGCCCATGCAGCCCGGCTCATGGGTACTGTTGGCCTACACTGAGACTGGCAGGGACGTGGTTTCCAATCATCCCCAGGAGGGAGGTAGCCTGCCCGCCACGAAACAAACTCCTGGTCTCCCATGTGCGAAGCTTTGCCTTTAACACCTCGTGAAGGTGTTGCATTTGCGTTACTCTGAAAATGGTTGAAATGATTACAGTGGATTTTGTATAATTGTTCGGCACCCTTGAATGGATTCAGAGAGGTCTTTGGGCTATATGGCTTGAAAGACCACCACTGAAATCCTGTCTAGAGTCCTTAGCTTATTCTGAATCAGATTCTGGTTAAGAGCTAGGGGTTTTTCAAGTGGTGATAACCAAGTTTTAGTCTTAAACTAAGGCTTAGCAATGCTCTGGGGCTATGTAACTTATGCTTAATATATAAATATCTGGGAAATGATGAACTGAATGAATAAATGAATAACTATCCTTAAGGACAAGGAGCTCCCACTAGTTAATATATAAGAAATTCTGCATAAGACTTGGGAAATAGACATAGATGGATGGATGGGCACAGACTGGTGGATATCTGACTATGTAGATGATAGTGGAGGTGGATAGATGGATAGATGGATAGATGGACAGATGCATGGATGAATTCATTGGTGTATGGTTGGCTGACTTGATGAATGGATGGATGAGTGAGCAGGTGGGTGGATGGATAGGTGGGTGGATAGATGGGTGGGTGAATGAGTAGGTAGACAGCTGAATGGATGGATAGATGGATGAATGGATGGATAGATGATTGATCAGTGGATGAATGGGTGGGTAAGTGGGTGGATGGATTGGTAGATAGCTGACTGGATGAATGGATGGATAGGTGGGTGGATAGATGGGTGAGTGAATGAGTAGGTAGACAGCTGAATGGATGGATAGATGGATGAATGGATGGATAGATGATTGATCAGTGGATGAATGGGTGGGTAAGTGGGTGGATGGATTGGTAGATAGCTGACTGGATGAATGGATGGATAGGTGGGTGGATAGATGGGTGAGTGAATGAGTAGGTAGACAGCTGAATGGATGGATAGATGGATGAATGGATGGATAGATGATTGATCAGTGGATGAATGGGTGGGTAAGTGGGTGGATGGATTGGCAGATGGCTGACTGGAGAATGGATGGATAGGTGGGTGGATAAATGCATGGATGATGGATGGCTAACATGTAGGTAGATGAATACATGAATGGTGGATGGATAAATGAGTATATGGACTGATGGATGGATGTGTGGATGGATAAGTTGGTGGATGACTGGCAAAGGCGTGAATGGCTGGATGTATAGTAAATGAATGGGCTGATGGACAGGTAGGGAGATGGATGGGGGGATGGATGTGTGAATGCATGGATAGATAGTTGGTAGATGAAGAGATGATGGCAGATGGAGAATGCATGGGCTGATGGATGAGCGTGTGATGGATGGGTGGGTGGATAGGTGGAAAAGGCTCCTTTCTCCCAAGGTCACCACAACCCAAGAGAAGGAACATGACATCGCCCCCACGTCATCTAGTTCTTGGCTTTGGAAGACCGTCTGGGAGAGTCTGCCCTGAGCCACCAAGCATGCCTTTCTCACCTACCTGCGCTGCGGCCCCAAGGCAAGCGAAAGACCCTCCTTGCCTGCCCCTCCCTGGCCCAGGGCACTGTCCTTGGGTCCATGCCTTTAGCTGAAGCTGCTGTTGGCCCCATGGTGACGGAGCTCCGGGGGAGAGGGCTTGGGGTTGTCAGGCCTGGAAAGATGGAGCCCTGGGTTAGACAGACCCCCGTCTGCTGCTTCCCCCAGAGCTGGGCAGGAGAATCCACCCGCCCTGCTGCAGACCCTGCCTTTGATAGACTCCGCCACAAACACTCAGACTTGTCAGGAACATTCAAGGCGGGCAGACTGCAGGCAGCAAATCGAATTTGCAAGCTGGATAATCAGTTATTGACCGGGAGGGTGGACCGCAGCTCTGGGCTACTGTTGAGGAAATAAACTTCTTCACTTCCTAGTTTAGTCGCTGCTCAGAGCCAAGGGCCCTTACCAACCGTCCCCAGGGATGCAGAAGCCGCGCATCCTCCCCCCCCATCGAGACACGTGGCCTGGTGGCCCACCATGGCGCCATCACAGGGACAGTGGGGGCGACAGGCTGGGGCCCCTTGATCCCATCTTCCTGGTCCCTTTGTTCAAGGAAAGATGCCGCTGGACCTAGGCAAGAAGAAGGGGAGCCAAATGGTCCCCCAGGTCTCTTTGCCACGCCTCAGCCCCTCAGAAGCCCCCGCTTATTGGCTCTGCTCTGGTCCTCAGACTCCCTGCCCAGGGTGCCAAGCCCAGACTTCCACCGCCACAGCCCCTGATTCTCGGACGTCTTGGACTGTAGGGGGCACCGTCGACTCACCAACAGTGTGGGGGAGCCATGAAATCCTGCGCTGCTCTTATTTGTCGCAGTTATAAAATGCGTCCCACTGCCCGACACGCTAGAAGGAGAAAGTTGACCGGTGTCTCCCCATCCGGGAAACCGGGGGGACTTGCGCTCGTTCTTCTCATCGGTTTGTTTATTGAAAGTCGGGAGTCCAGTCTGCCGCGCCTGGGTCTCCCAGACGTGTCTGGACTTGGAGGCTATCAGCAGAAGAGGCGGTTGTGTCCAGTCTGACTTGAAAAGCCCACGGTGGCCTCTTAGGGCCCTGAGAGAAGTTGGCATTACTGGGAGATGCGCTGCTCTAAAGCCCGGAGTCCCCACAGGGTTGGCAGGGGATCCCCAGTCCTGGCGAAGCCTTGAGCCCTTTGCAGGTTCACCCCACATCCATCCTCTTGGAACAGCTAGGTGGCCAGCAGCTGTGAGCAGAGGGTGGCCACAGAGCTGGATGCGGTCACTTGCCTTGGGCTTGCTCAAGGCTAGGCACCTCTGGTGTGAGTGCATCAGAGGAGGGGACGTGTGTCCTTCAGCGGTTGGTGCGTGTGTTTTCTCTATGGGCTCTGCTACTCCTCCTGGCCCAGCCTGCGGGTGCCAGGGTTGATCTCGTGTGCAGGGCAAGGAGATGTGCCAAATGCACACACTTATGCCACATGTATGTTTACTGCTCAGAGTGGGCAGTTGAGGTGCTGGGAGCCACCTATAGGAGCCTCTAAACACTGGTCGGACCGCTTGCTGGTAATAAAATCTTCACTGGTAAGTCTTGGAAGGGAGTCCGCTAGGCTCAGATTTCTCAGTCTGGGGGAGGCTGCGAGAGAGGCCTGACTTCTCTTCTGTGAAGAAGATTCTGGGCCCAGGCTGAAGTTGGCCCCAGAGGCCCCAGTGGGTGCCGCCGGCCACCTCCAAGAGGGCATCATAGTTTTACAACTGGGCTCAGGCAGGCCAGGCCTGGGGCTTGTGGCGCGCGTGTTTATTCCACAGGGGTCCCTTTCTGTCTAGAAGCATTAGCTAATTGGCGGCTCTGCGCTGAGATAGACACACCGGCTAGACAAAGGCTGGGCCCGAGTCGGGACTCCGGAGGAGGATCGAAGCGTGGATCAAAGGCTCTCGGGCTGCTGGATCAATAGGCGCAGCTAATCCGGGGGCTCCTGTGGTCTCTCAGCTTATGAGTTTGCCCTCTGGGCCCTGGAGTGCCCAGGACACAGGGTCTCCTGCCTCATTGACTCTCTGCTTGGGTGGGTGTTACCTGGGGGTTGGGGGATATCATGGGAGAATATCATCTTATGGATTTTGTCACAGGACAGCCCTTCAAAAACCCAGAGCCCCTTTTCATGCTGGGAAGCTGATGGGGGACAGATGGGGTCTGTGGGAGCTCTCAGGAGAGCATTGGGGTGTCCCCCACTCTCTGGGGAGACTGTGGCACCGCATTCCTCCCTGACCGCACAGTATGACTTCATTATCAGACAAGCTGGGACGTACAGGCTGGGGTCGGGGAGCGTCTCTCGCCCGCCGTCTTTCTCCCCACAAGCGACTCGGGGTCATGCAGCCCCACTGTTGAGAGTATCACTTGGCCAAGAGCCGGGACGCTGAGGTTTTATTGCCGGTTAGCTGGGCACTGAGGTGGCCAGAACGCCCCAGGAATGAGCTAAGGGAGGAAGGCGTTATGTGAGCTCATGCAGAGGCGGCAGCCCAGACAGAGAGGAGCGTGGGGCAAAGCACCCAGAAACAGGGAAAGAGGGGTTCAGAAAGGGCAGATTCCAACCCTGCAGGCACGCATCCAGTGGACCTATTGCTCCCAAACTAGGTTTGGCCTCTGACCTTTCACCCTACCCCTTCATAATATTATACTAAAGAACCCATCTTAATCTATTCATGTGGTCACGCCCTCCGGATGGTTCCTGACATCTGCTCACAGACCCGCCGACTAGTGAGCGTCGATAAGCTCCCAGGTGCCTCCGAGTCCAACTGGTTGGCAATCAAGATTAACCGTCATCCATGGCTCGCGCGTGGGTGGGTGCACAGAAGGTGTTGGCATGTCACGGGACACATGTGGTCAGAGGACAGCTCTGGAGTTTCTTTTCTCACGTGGCTCTGGGTTTGAATTCAGCTCGCCTGTCTTGCCTGTGGAAGCCCTATGGGCTGAGCCGTCTCCAGGGCCCCACACACGTCTGTTTAAATTTAACTCTGAAAGAGCAGTGAGACAAAGTTCAAGCCTATTGGGGTGTGGAGGAAATCAAGCTGCCGGGCCCCTGGGGCAGGTCGGTGCCCAGTCTGGACACTTCAGCTGGGGCTCCGAGACAGCTAAATGTGCGTGGTTAACATTCATGTGTCACCCACCCCCTACTCCATGGGACTGAACTAGAGATCTGGCTTGTGCGGGTCATTAAGGCTAATGAGGTCGTAGGCGTGGCTTCCTGTGTGTCTGACCAGTGTCCTGTCAGTGAGCGGAGGGGGGGGGGGGGCAGCCGCCTCTGGCTGAGGTTTCCAAGAGCTGTAGCAGGAGCTGCTGGTTCCAGTGGAGTCCGGGGAGAAGGAGGATCAAATCCCAACATGTCAGCGGTTCTCCGCCCTCCAAGCTTCTGACCCGCCTGCGGTTCCTTTCCAACGGCGATTCCTCTGGCGCGCTGCCTTTCTGCAGCTTCCAGCCGAAGACTGATGAGCTGGTGGCCCCTGTGAACAGGGCGAGTCGTGTGGCCACATGATGTGCCCAGGGGCTGTAGGTTTCGTCTGCAGCTGGAGAGAGGGTTGAAAGCCCAGGTGCCATGGTTGCCCGGACATCACACCATGGTGTAGGACGGGTCTGCCAGACAGTCTTGAGTCTACGGCTCCTTCTGGAAGCCCTGGGGAGAGTCCGCTCCTTACCCGTCTCCTGGTGGTCCTTGGCTCGTGGTCACATCCCTCCACGGCCCATTTCCAGAGGCACGTAACCCCTCCACCAATGCGACAGTTGTCAGACAGGGGCGGGTTGTGGCTAACGGAGACCCATCCATAATCCACACGGGCATTCCTAGCTCAACACTCCAGATTTGAGCATTTCTGCAACGTCCCTCCCGGGCTGCAGGATGGCCAAGTCACTCTTCTCGCTACGCTGACAAACTTTTCCTTCAGGACGTTCTGTATGTTCAGGCTCTCGGTCGGAGGCTGCAGCCCATCATCACCGTGGCAGGTGCGTGAGGTGGCGGGTCTCGTGGCATCGTTAGGAAGCAGGGAGAAAGGACGCAGGTGCTCAGCTCAGTTCTCCTTTCTGGTCAGCCTGGGACCCCGCAGCTCTGTGCACCTCAATTAACCCAATCTTTGAAGCTCTCCCAGCGTGTGCCTGGAGGTTGGTCTCCTTGGCGATTCTAGATCGTGCACGCCGACAATCAACAGCAGCCGTGACAGGCTTTGGAACAGAGAGCAAGCTCTGTCCCCGACATCCAGCACCCAGCGGTGTGTTCATCTGCTGCGGGGCTGGTGATCGGTGCCCACGTGGGCTGTGCCTCGTGAGTCAAACGCGTGGCATAAGCAACGTAGAAAAGAAAGTTTCTTGTGGCTCAGGGTTTCAGTCTGTGGCCACTTGGTGCTACAGTTTCTGGGTCACAGTGGGGTAGAGCACTCACGACAGGTCAGGAGGTGGAGCACTCACACCACTGTGGTCAGCAGGGGAGCACTCATGACTGTGGTCAGAGGGGAGCACTCTCATCACTGTGGTCAGCAGGTGGAGCACTCACATATACTGTGGTCAGCAGGTGGAGCACTCTCATATACTGTGGTCAGGAGGTGGAGCACTCACATCACTGTGGTCAGCAGGTGGAGCACTCACATGTACTGTGGTCAGCAGGTGGAGCACTCACATATACTGTGATCAGCAGGTGGAGCACTCACATATACTGTGATCAGCAGGTGGAGCATTCACTGTGGTCAGCAGGTGGAGCACTCACATCACTGTGGTCAGCAGGTGGAGCACTCACATATACTGTGGTCAGCAGGTGGAGCACTCACATATACTGTGATCAGCAGGTGGAGCACTCACATATACTGTGATCAGCAGGTGGAGCACTCACATATACTGTGATCAGCAGGTGGAGCACTCACATATACTGTGATCAGCAGGTGGAGCACTCACATGTACTGTGGTCAGGAGGTGGAGCACTCACATATACTGTGGTCAGCAGGTGGAGCACTCACATATACTGTGGTCAGCAGGTGGAGCACTCACTGTGGTCAGCAGGTGGAGCACTCACATCACTGTGGTCAGCAGGTGGAGCAATCACTGTGGTCAGCAGGTGGAGCACTCACATGTACTGTGGTCAGCAGGTGGAGCACTCACATATACTGTGGTCAGCAGGTGGAGCACTCACATATACTGTGGTCAGCAGGTGGAGCACTCACATATACTGTGGTCAGCAGGTGGAGCACTCACATGTACTGTGGTCAGGAGGTGGAGCACTCTCATCACTGTGGTCAGCAGGTGGAGCACTCACATGTACTGTGGTCAGGAGGTGGAGCACTCACATCACTGTGGTCAGCAGGTGGAGCACTCACATGTACTGTGGTCAGGAGGTGGAGCACTCACATCACTGTGGTCAGCAGGTGGAGCACTCACATATACTGTGGTCAGCAGGTGGAGCACTCACTGTGGTCAGGAGGTGGAGCACTCTCATCACTGTGGTCAGCAGGTGGAGCACTCACATGTACTGTGGTCAGCAGGTGGAGCACTCACATCACTGTGGTCAGCAGGTGGAGCACTCACATCACTGTGGTCAGCAGGTGGAGCACTCACATATACTGTGGTCAGCAGGTGGAGCACTCACATATACTGTGATCAGCAGGTGGAGCACTCACATATACTGTGATCAGCAGGTGGAGCACTCACATATACTGTGATCAGCAGGTGGAGCACTCACATATACTGTGATCAGCAGGTGGAGCACTCACATATACTGTGATCAGCAGGTGGAGCACTCACATATACTGTGATCAGCAGGTGGAGCACTCACATATACTGTGATCAGCAGGTGGAGCACTCACATGTACTGTGGTCAGGAGGTGGAGCACTCACATATACTGTGGTCAGCAGGTGGAGCAAAAACTGTGGTCAGCAGGTGGAGCACTCACATGTACTGTGGTCAGCAGGTGGAGCACTCACATATACTGTGGTCAGCAGGTGGAGCACTCACATATACTGTGGTCAGCAGGTGGAGCACTCACATATACTGTGGTCAGCAGGTGGAGCACTCACATATACTGTGGTCAGCAGGTGGAGCACTCACTGTGGTCAGGAGGTGGAGCACTCTCATCACTGTGGTCAGCAGGTGGAGCACTCACATGTACTGTGGTCAGGAGGTGGAGCACTCTCATCACTGTGGTCAGCAGGTGGAGCACTCACATGTACTGTGGTCAGGAGGTGGAGCACTCACATCACTGTGGTCAGCAGGTGGAGCACTCACATATACTGTGGTCAGCAGGTGGAGCACTCACTGTGGTCAGGAGGTGGAGCACTCTCATCACTGTGGTCAGCAGGTGGAGCACTCACATGTACTGTGGTCAGCAGGTGGAGCACTCACATCACTGTGGTCAGCAGGTGGAGCACTCACATGTACTGTGGTCAGAAAGTGGAGCACTCACATCACTGTGGTCAGCAGGTGGAGCACTCACTGTGGTCAGGAGGTGGAGCACTCACATGTACTGTGGTCAGCAGGTGGAGCACTCACATGTACTGTGGTCAGCAGGTGGAGCACTCACATATAGTGTGGTCAGGAGGTGGAGCACGCAAACACATCACTAAAGTCAGGGTACACAGAGACACGAGAAAGCATCAGGAACAAGATGGACCCTCAGGGGCAGCCCCCAGGCACCTGTTTCCTCCAATCAGGCCATCCCTCCTAAGGGCTGGGAACACTCAGCGTTGACCCTCCACAGGAAGCATCCTGGGTATCTGGTCACCTCCTAATAGTGCTGCTGGCTCGGACCAGTCTTGAACAGTGAACCTGTAAGGGGCGCTGCAGGTCAGACCCTGCAGGTCAGACGCTGTGGGGCGGAGCCCTCGTGCTCCCTGACAGAGGCTCCATCGTCAGCACTCAGCACCTGGGTTAGGGTGTTTGTGTCTAGGTCTTTCTGAGCTGACGTGTCCCCAGGGAGCTGGGTGGCCTTCTTGTCCTGCTCCTCACACCTGGTTGTGGCTTGGGTCAGGCCATCCTGTGTTTCACAGGTGTCAGGACGTTAGGATTGTGTCAGAGTCTGTGAGAAAGTGCCCGGCTCACAGGGCAACCGCGGCATGTGGCTCAGCCTCATCCTCTATTCGGTCCCTCCCGACTTGGATCCCAGCACCGCACATGTGCTGCCCAGTCTGCATGTGTGTGAATGTGCACATGCGCATAAGCATGTATATGAGTGTGAGTGCATGTGTATGTATGTGTGGGTTCATGTAAAAATGCGTGTATTAGTGTATGTATATGTATGTCTGTGTGCATGTGTGCATATGCATGTGTGTGAATACATATATATGTGTGTGTATTCATGTGCAGGTGTGTGTATTAGCATATATGTATGTATGGGTGTATGTGAGTACAAGTGTGTATGTATGCATGTGAGTGTGTATGGGTGTGTGTGAATGCATGTGTAGGTTCATGTGCTGGCATGTGTATATTAGTGTACATATGTCTGTGTGCATGTGTGTATGCATGCATGCATGCATGTGCATGTATGTACGTGTGTGTTAGCTTATGTATGTACATGTACAAATGTGTATATATGCATGCATGTGTCTACTTGCATACATGCATGCATGAACGAGTACATGCATGTGTATTTATTAGTGTTTGTACATGAGTGTGTATATGTGAGTATGCTCTTGTACATGTGTATGTGTGTATGTGAGTGTATACATGTACATGTGTACTTATGTGTGTGTATTTGTGTATAGGTGTGCATATGCATGCATACATGTATGTGGGTAGGTGTATGCACATGTGTATGTATGTGAATGTATGCATATGTGCACATGTGTGTATATATGCATGTGTGAGTGTATTGTGAAAGTGAGTATATGTGTGTACGTGTGCATATGTGTGCATGTGTATGCCCTCATATGAATGTATATGTGTGTATGTATGCATGTGTGTAACTGTATGTGTGAATGTGTGTGTGTATATGTACATGTGTGTCCTTAATTCCAATCCCAGCTGAACTCCATCCACCTTCCTCATACTGTCCTTCAGGACCTTCTCAGCTGGGCTAGAAGAGGTGCCCTCCTGGGACCTCTGTGCCCTCCTGAGATCTCTGTGTCCCGCTGCCCTCTGTGTCCCGCTGCCCTCTGTGCCCTGCTGCCCTCTGTGTCCCGCTGCCCTCTGTGTCCCGCTGCCCTCTGTGTCCCGCTGCCCTCTGTGCCCCGCTGCCCTCTGTGCCCTGCCGCCCTCTGTGCCCTGCCGCCCTCTGTGCCCAGCTCTTCCCTGTGCAATGCCCCAGGCTTGCAGGCTCCAGCCTTGGTCCCGTCCGGCCTCCTCCTGCTGCTCGTTGCCCCGCCCTCCAGCTGGCCAGGGCTCTTCCTCTGGTCACGCGCATCATCCGCGTCTCCAAACTGAGACAATTACTCACAACACAACAGCAGCCACTTCAAAGTGAATGACAGAGGCGGTCAGTGCTCTCACGGGCTCGGGCAGCCACTGCCTCTTTCCGGTCAGCAAACATCATCACCCTGGTGGAGACCCGGTGCCTGAGGAGCCGTTTCTGCCGTCCTTTCCTCCCCAGCTTGGGCACCACAGACCTGCTCTCTGCCCCTACGGCCGCCTTTGGGCTTATGCAGTGCCCGGTCTGCACTTCCGGCATCATTCACACTGTGCTGTGAGCACTTTAGTCATCTTTATGGCAGGTAATATTCCCCTGGAGAGTGGATCCCTTCCTCTGGCGGGGGGTCCCTGCCTCGTGCTGTTGGCAAGGGGGCTCCTTTGAAGCCCCATGGGCGTGCATGTGGCTAAGTCCTGGTTGGCAGCTGGACAGATGTCCAGGTGTTGGGCCGTGTGACAGTTATAGGCTCAACTTCTTGAGGAACCGCTGCGTATGCATTGCCCCTGGAATGGGCGCTTCTGGGTGGGTTTCAGCGGAGGGGATAGGAGATGGGACAGCACTCATTGGGGACGCCAACTACTCCCCAGGGAAGTTCTGGCTCGGGGCGTGTCAGGGGATGCCCGCTTCCACCAGGCTGTGTGCCGGCACCTGCTTGCTGCTGGGTGGTGTCCAGTGTATTGCCACACGCTAGACAGGTGCCACACGCGGGGCAGAGATTGGATATGGTGGCGTCCTGGATGGTTACTCTGGGAACTTTTTTAAAATTTATTTTATTTTTCTAGTTTTATAAGCATGTTGATAACTCATCCCCGCTTCCCTCCTGGCCCCTTTCCTCGGGAACTCTTTGAGAAAGCTTCCGACCCTCTCTCTGCGCAGGTTCTTTGTGGAGATCTCTAAGCCTACCTCCATTTTATAGTTTTTATTAAGGGGTTCACATGTGACATGCTCCGGAATTTCCTGTTTACCCAAAAGCAAAACGTCATGATTCCAAAGTCACCCCGGCTGTCTGGTGTGGGGTGCGAGGCTGATGGATTCTTCCCAGGCCCTGAAGGCCTCTCTGGGGAACCCCGTGAGTGTGGTGGGAAGCAACCCTCCCGCCCCTATTCTGAACTCAAGTCTCTTCACTGCAGGGGGAGACGTGAGTGCGTGAGGGAGGGAGTCTGATGTGCCTCTTGGTGGTGGTGGGGGCCGCCTGTGACGTGCCCTTGCTTGTGACCTTCCTGCCTACTGCTTCTTGCTGCCTTCGCGTCTGTCTGTTTTCAAAGCCTGTCCTTTCCCTTCTCTAGCCACGCCCCAAGGACACGAGCTCTGTCTAACGCACGTGGGTACTGACTGTCTCATGAGTTGACTGGGTCTTCGCTTACAGCCAAGCTTTCTATCTCTTACAGATAGATGCTGGCCCTGGAATGGAGGCTGGAGACCCTTGGGGATGGGGCGAGGGATGGGGCGAGGGATGTGCGAAGCGGCTCTTACAGAAGCAGCTTAAAGCTGAGCGTTGGCTCCCTTTGTAGCAGCGCTTACAGTTAGGGAAGCTGTTTACCGGCTCTCTGCGTGCGCTCTGGCCTGAAGGGAGCCTTGTTTCTAAGCCACGAGGAGGAAGGGAGGAGGAGGAGCCAGAGGAAACCGTCTTTTTTTGAGACACAGGACAGAGAGGCCTCAGTCCAGGCATCTTGACCCGTTGCGCCCCAAGGAAACCTGGGGGTCTGCTGGCCAGCAGGTCAGCCTTGTGCTGCCCAGCCCTGGACAGGGCGATCTCATGTTGCACTGGAAAGGAAGTGGGTAGCTGGCGCGCAAGCAATCGCCGCGGGGTGGGCTGAACCACGGGGAAGTCTTGTCAATGCGCCGCCATGGACAAGGCCCGCAGCTTCGGGCCATGCGAACGTTCGGCTGCTCCAGCTGGCGATCCAATGCTCTGCGGAGCAGGTATGGAGGGGGCGGGGCCACATAAAACAGGCTGGACAGGGCTAGCCGTTGCCAACGGGAGCGGCCCAGGGAGGGCGAACGCAGCGCTCCGATCCGTGAGCAGCAGGTGTGAGGCAAGTCTCAGGGCTGCGAAGACACGCAGCTTCTGAACATGTCGGCATCGCGAGACAAACGAACACAGAACTGAAGCCCCGGGGCTCCCTCCCTCCGCTGAGTTCACAGTTTCACCAAGTCTCACACGTGAAACAGGGGATGGATTCGGAGAGAATGGAAAGCTGGAAACCGGGCGAGGAGGTGGGGAGAATTTGTAGTCTCCTGGGCGCCTGCCCCCTGTCTCCTGCCTGGCACTAAGTCAAGGAGGCCGTGTGCAAATCAGTGGTCTTTGCTCTGGTTAATTGATCATGAGACTCTCGGAATCAAATCGAAGATTAAGCGCCCTGTTTGGACCTGACATCAACATATGAACGAATCAGTAAAAGCCCGAGTCTGGGGGTTGAGGACATGGCGCAGTTGGTAAATGGCTTGGGGTGTACCTTAAGGACCTGACTTTGAATCCCCCAGAACCTATTGTAAAGCCCAGGCGTGGCGGCGCACACTTGTAATCCCTGCCCTAGAAAAGTGGAGACATGTGGACCCCCCGAAGCCCACCGGCCAGCCTGCCTCGAGGAAGCGGTGAGCTGCAGGTGAGCTCCGGTCTGACTTCCGCATGGACGCACGCACAGCCTCACATGCATGGACACACACACCTACATGCACAGACACAATCAAATAGAGTCACACCAAAAAGTCTGAGAAGCAGCGTTGAAGCGCCGAGGCTCTGAGCCCCGAAAACACCTTCCCCAGATCAGGTCACAGACCCAAGACCTTTGCATGAGGGCCGTATGTGTGGAGGGGAAGTGTTCGGAGAGGCACCTGCCGCCTCTGGCCCCTGATGGGGCAGGTTCCTGTCTATTCTCAAGCCCCTTCCTGTGCTCAGAAGGAAAGACCCCCAGACGTGGGCTCCAGGATGCTGGCGGTAGCCAGGATGTTCCCACAGCCCGCTGGTGAGAAGGAGGGTGCATGGCACGGCAGCCGTGCATGAGACCCGCCCATGCATCCGAGACATGCGTGAGACCGGTCAGTTTCTCCGAAGGCCAGTGATGGACGCGCTCTGGCTCCAGGTCACTGAGTGCCCTCCGCAGAGGATGTCTTACCTGTTGACTCCACCACCTGCCCCCGTCCCAGCTGGACCTTCGGCCTTTGTGCCCCCCTGGCTGCAGCAGCAGAAAGGCCATGGGGTGTGGGCAGGGCCTCTGGAGGTGGACGCCACCATCCACAGGCGTTGGCATCCCCTCAGATTTCCTCCCGAGGGCAACGTCAGTGCCCAGGCTGGACCGTGCAGCAGCCCCAGGCATGTGGCACGTGGGATTCACGTGGCTCGGAGAAGGCTTTGTCCTCTCTGGCTACTGTGGTGCCCCCCATTTCCGAGAACCCAGCAGCCCACCCCTCCTCGGCTCTCGTCATTTCTCCACAAAGAGGGAGAGTTTTTCATGCGGTCTTGTAGCATCTGCATTACTCGTGGGGGGATATGCTGGCATCTCCTTCTACTCATAGTTGGCGACGCCCACCTGCTCCTGACGTCCAGGGGGTGCATGCTAAGACCCTTCAAAGCTAGGGCAGAAGCCCCTCGTGGGCAATGGCCCAGCCCCGACAGTTCCAGATATTTAAAAAACTCATCTAGTACAAAATCCAGCCACCATTTTTCCACCGAAGACCTGCTCAGCCTCTCATACCCTGACTCCCACACCCCCATGTACCCCGACTGATGGTGGCTTTGATTGTTAGGGTGTGGGGGTTACCAAGGAGGCCTCTCTGCTCCCAGTGAGCTCATTCAGGAGGAAATGTAACCATCAAACGATGCGGAGAATCTTCCACCTTCCAGCCGCCCCCAACGGCTGTTGTCCCCGGCGCTACAGAGCCGTCCCCTCCTCAGACTTAGGGCTCAGAGATGCTCCAGTCTAGCTCCTAAGACTCTGGGCATCCCACAGGGGATAGTGGCGCCCCACTGCCACCCCAAGTGTAAAGAGCAAAGCTGTTCATAAATAATTCTTCAAGCAGCAACAGTGTAGCTTGGCCTGTGTTACGAGCTCTCTTGGAGTTCCTTCTACACAGTCTCGGCATGGATAGGTTCCTTATAGCATAGGCAAGAAACCGTAAGATTATTATGAACAATTTTAAGCCAGTAAATTTGGAAATTTAGATAAAATGGGGGAGAAATTGTTGGAAAGTATAAATTGCCAAAACTGCCCAAGGAGAAATGAAAAAACGCTGACGATTCCTATAACCTTCAGGAAATTGAATTTAGTCAGAAATATTTCTATAAAGGGCTGCACCAGTCAGCTCTACATTTGGGTTTTACTGTTCAAACAATAGACGTTATTATTCCCACACAGAATTTTTTTAAGAATATAGTTTTACGGAATCAACCCATGAGAAGCGTATAATTTTGTTATCAGAATGAGGACAGTTTGAGAAAAAGAATTATAGGCTGGCCCGAAATGTTAACGTAGATTCAGAAGTCCTAAAAATGTGCTGCCCAAAGCAGGTAACCTTATGTGATTGCGCAGGCTTTTTCTTCCAGAAAATGCAAGTAGAAAATATAGGAACTTAATTATTTTGTCTACATTCACGGATTAAAGAAAAGAAAGATTTAGCAGTAGACAGAGAAAACTTCAATTGAGTGTTAGCATAGAACAGCTGTTATTTGGATTGCAAAGGGACTATTAAATTCTAGTAACCTGGAGTAAGCATTGTGCTTGGTGATAAGGTAGTACCAAGTACCTTCCAGAGGCATCGCTAGCTGAGACCCTGCACTGCTGGAGCTAAACTGTGCACTATGACAAGAAAAAGAAAGAAAATTACGCCGCCCGAGAAAGGAACACAACTGCCACTTTGCGTGATCGTCTTAGAAAAAAATCTCCGAGAAGGTAGAGATTGTTCAAATCAAGTAGTTTCTTAAGGTTAATGACCTGACTAAAGGTGATATCGATTTTACATAGCCCTACGTCTCTTTACCAGGCTTAAGATCAATACTCAAGTTAATTGCCTTTGTGTATACCAGGCACAATCAATGCCATGTTCTCGAAAATGAAATTTACAAATATCAATGTCAACTAAAGTGACCAACACATGCAGACACTTACGGTGAATGTTCCCAATATAAACATCCACGCCCACCACACCGATAAACATGCGCAGCTGTCTACACTGTTTCCTGGCGTTATTGAAGACCTCTGCAAAATACTCGTATGACGTCAGATCTAGTGCACATTTGTGGATCAGTTCAAAGAGAAGAACTACGTCATCAGCTGACTGAGGATGTTGAAATGACTGTTTATTCTCTGCTGAGATATGAGGCCTCCATTACATGTGTCAGATCCTCCACTCAGAGGAGAAGACAGCAACTTGAAGACCTCAAAGAATGCACAGAGAATGTTCCGGAAGCGTGGAAGGTGCTGATTCTGTAATGAGAAGACAGGTCCCCGGGGAAGTAAATCAGCAGTGGAAAAGACCGATAAATTGACCAGCCTGGTTGCAAGACCTTTGGTGCCCTGGTTGCCAGGGATGAAGGATTGATACCTAGAAACATGAAAGGATCCTTCACATCAGTAAGAAAAGCAGTCAGGTGACACAGCAGGTACATCGTGTTGCCTGTGAAATTTATGCAAAGTTGTGAGCCTTGTTAGTATCTGCGGAAGCACAAATCGAAGTCAAAAGGAGAAACCTTCTCGCCTGCTGCGGAAGAACAAGCAGAGTCTGAAGGTCAGCTCTTCCCTGCCCTCCTGTCCTGGCCCTCCTCTGTGGCTGACCCCTGAGGGATGGGGCTCCAGTCCCGACTGGCCAGTTGATGGGCAGAGGTGGTGTGTTGGGGAGTGGGCATGGAGCCCTCTCCACCCACAGCTTCAGCCGGGTGGCTCTCCTTGCACCCAGTGCTACGGCTCCTGAACTGTCACCCCGGAAGCGGTACCAGTGTCCCTGACCATCTGGGCTCCCTCTGTAGTCCAGGCCACTCCTTGGAAAGCGGCGTGTTCATTACGCCCATTCATAGAACAGCGTGCTGCACGCTGGGCCCTACAAACACCCAGCCAGGACCAGAAGCCTTTGTTCACTGAGGCGGATGCACGGGCTGGCACGAGCCCTGGGAAGACGATGTCCCAGCCTGTGTCGGAAGATGCACTTACCTTCCAGACTGGAGGGTCTGCATCCACACGTGTAGCCCCTGGGGATCCCAAGATCCTTGCGTGTTAACTGCTGTTTCATTGCACAGAGAAAATCACAAAGGAGGTAAGTCGGAGGCCATGGGCAAGATGGTAACTAAGTCAGTGCCGTGATGCGTGGGAGCCGCGAGTGTAGACGTTGTGGAGTGTAGACGCCAGCGTGTCCTGGCCAGGGAGAGCACGCCAGAGAATCTGGATGGGATCTGCTGTTCAGGGGTGCAGACCCCTGTGGGAGACCACGAGGGAGGAGGGAGGGGCCTCTGAGGAACCCACAGTGACAGCCTCCTCGCTGGGTCTCTCAACCGCCTGCGAGGCCAGAGAGGCAACTTAGCAGTAAGGCACCTCACAAGCCTGGGAACCCGAGCCGATCCTCGGAACCTGGAAGGTGGAAGGAGGGAGATGGCTCCGGAGAGCTGACCTCTGACCTCCATGTGCGCAGCATGATGTGCACCCGTGCCCATGATGCACGCACGTGCGCAATGGTGCAACTGCATAAACACACATATACACGCAGGTGCGCAATGGTGCAACTGCATAAACACACATATACACGTGCACAGAGCCACCTACATATGCCCCCCACGTATACACACACGTACACATGCATAGACCCACCCATATATGCCCCACCACATACACACACATGCACATACATCCACATATACCCCCCACATACACACACATACATTCACATGATGCACATACATCATACACATGTATACATATGCCTACATGTAGAACACACAGGCACCTGTATGCACAGGCACATATACTCATACATACAAATTCACACACATTTTCATACTCATACAAGCATACTTTACATGCATGCATATACATATAAACACATGTATATACACAGATGCATATACACACAGACACATTGCACTCAACACACACACTCACACACACTTTAATGCTCACACATGTAAATACACATGCATATGCATATAAACACACTGACACATATACACATAGACACACTCATCACATTCACGCATGCACATTCACACATATGCTTTCATGCTCACACATGCATACACATATATACACAAGCACACACATATACACACAACGATACACATATACACACATGCATACACATATTCACACATACACACATATACATGCATACACATATATACACATATACACACATATACACACACATACACATATACCTACACATGCACATCTCCACATCACATTCTTACCATGCACACATTCTTACCATGCACACACTCATTCATGCTCTCCTGCTCATACACATGTGTATGCACGCATACACTGCATACCCACGTGCACATGCACACACACATGCACACAATTGTGTGCGCACCTCATAATACATAAGTCTCAGCAATGCTTCATTTACAGTGTCCTGCGAGGGCTCAGTAAGGACGTGTGGGGAGTGAACTCAGCCCTGCGCGTGGAGGTGCGAACATAGCCTGGCTCTTCCTCCACAGCCCACGCAGCTACATGACAGAGCTGGGGGCCAGAGCTGGGGAACCATTCAGGAACGCTGCTAGGAACCTTGGGGGACTCCTACATCTTGTTCAGGCTCTCAGGCCCCCCCTCTTGTCAGAACTGAGCCAGGCAAGCGTGGTGTCTTCCTGCAGGACCCCAACAATCAGCAAACAGTGGACAAGGCGCTCGCTCCACGGCCCCCACAGCTGCCTTTCGTTCACCTCGCCTCCCATCTAATTCGGGGCAGGAAGGTAATTGGATCTGGACCGGCTGCCTGGTGACCTGAAGCAGTCCAGGTGAATGCTAAGAAGGGAGATCGATGCGGGCACCTTCCCGCCTCCCGGAGCCCGGCCAGAAGCCGGTCCTGAGCAGGTAGCTGGGGTCGCGCAGACCTGTTTCCTGCCCAGTGGCAGAAAGGATTAAGATTTAACGCGCCTTGGGCAGCTCTCGTCCCTTATGGTTTTAGGAGATTATTACCAGTAATTTTGTTAATGCTGTTGATTGTCCCTGGGGGACCCCGGAAGATTAACCTTTTCTCCTTCGAAGTCTGCCCCTCCCCAGTCTGCTTCTAGCACAGCCCTCAGCCAACGGAGCTGCCCAGAGGCTGCTGTGTGGGGATTTGGGGGCGGGAAGGAACAAGGAGGTGGGGAGTGGGGGGGTGGGCAGCTCCTGGGAGATCTCTGGGATTCTCTGGTTGTGAGATAATGCTGGAGTACGGGTTGTGGTCAGGGTCAGGTTAGGATCACTGGTAGGGTTGGGCTTGGGCTTGGGTGAAGCATCAGGGCCATTGCAATGTCTCCAGGAAGACACTTCAGCACACTGGACTTTGGGCTCAGGGAAGGGTTGAGTTTAGAGGAGGGAAAGCTCAGGGCTGGAGTCCTTGTTCAGGCTCAGGGCTGGTGCTTAGGGTTGGAGAAGGGGAAGGACCAGGTTTGTTGCTTAGGGTTACAGTAAGGGGACGTGTTGGTTAGAGTCAGCTTTAGGATTTGGTTTGGCATTAGGCTGAGGATGAGGCCCCAGCTAGGGTGAAGTTTATTGGGGTTACAGTTGGATGAGTGCTATAATTACCCTTCTCTCCACTGATGATTAGGGATGTGTGGGAGAGATGGCTCAGGGGTTGAGACGGCCTCACAAGCCGAAGGACCTGAGTTCAGATCCCAGATCCCATGTAAAAACATCAGATAGAAATGGCAACGGCTTGTGCTTCCAGCTCAGGAAACCCCAGAGCGAAGCAAATAGGAGGTAGAAGCAATCTAGGCTGATTCCTCTATAGGCACACACAGTGTCTCCCCCCAACAGGTATTAAAAAAGAGGGGGGGCTTCATTAGGAGCTGTTGTACTTTAACCACCCCAGGACCTTTAGAGGCCCACATGGGAACGGCCTTGGGGTCCTGAATCTTCTGGGCTCCCACCCTCAGAGGATCGGTTTCTGTGTACGGAGCAGGGCCTGCAGGAACATTCTAGCAGCCGGGTGGAGCAGAGGCCCCTGCCCTCCCTGCTACCTCCCCGCGGTAGCGCGTCTGGGCTGCGCAATGCTCCACACCCCAGGACGCTCATGACTTGAGGGACAGTTTTCTTTGGTTGCGGTGAGACGCCATCTGATCCATTAGCTGAAGGGAGGGAGGTTTGTTTGGTTCTGGTTCCGGAGGGGATGACGTCTGCTCTGGCTGGAATCTCACAGCAGAAGACATGGTTTGGTGGCAGAAGCTGGAGGCCGGTTCAGGTCACAGCTCATATCGGGGAGGCAGAGAGAGCAACAGAAAACTCTGGAAGCAGGGCCCGGCCACCACACTTCAAGCCCCCCCCCCGTGACATACTTCCTCCCCCAAGGCTCCCCCTCCTGAGGTGTTCGAGCTCGCCGGATGTTCATCGGCTAAGGGTGCAAACACGTGGGCCTGTGGGGCACAGTCATGTTAAGCCATGACATCCTGTCATGTAAACCTCAGTCTTGGAGCAGGCGTTAGCCAGGCCCGAGTGTCCTGACGGTCCTAGTCCCCCGGCACATACCTTGAGGATCCCGCACCCTCCTATTACTCCAGCCACCGCAGCCCCTCACTGCTTCCCAGACCTTCCAATGGGCCCCTCACTTGGCTGTTTTTGTCTGCTGGGCGCCCCCAGAAATCCCTGCGGGGGGCTTCTCTGCTGCTGGGTTTTGCTTCTGTTGCCCATTTCCCCCGGCAGCATAGCTGGTGGTGTCTGTGCATGCTGCAAAGTGATTGTTGCAATGAACGCACCTGTGTGCATCCATGCATGCAGGTGTGTGTGCATCCATGCATGCAGGTGTGTGTGCATCCATGCATGCAGGTGTGTGTGCATCCATGCATGCAGGTGTATGTATGTGCGTGTGTGTGTGCATTCACGCATGCAAGTGTGTGTGTGCGCAGGTGTGTGTGCATTCACGCATGCAGGTGTATATGTGTGCATTCATGCATGCAGGTGTGTGTGCATTCATGCATGCGGTGTGTGTGCATGTGTGTTTGCATTCATGCATGTAGGTGTGTGTGCATGTGTGCGTGCATTCATGCACGCAGGTACATTAATTACTATACTCACTGTTGCTACCAACTACCCCGCAAAGCAACTTCAGGGAGGAGAATTTACTTGGCTTGCGGTTGGAGGAGCTCTGGTACATCACGGCCAGGAAGCTCCCTAGCAGGGAGAGCCAGCAACTGAGACCTCTCCCTTCCTGGTGGTCAGGATGCAGAGAGCAGACGGGAAGCAGGGCTGAACTAGGTATAGATAGCAAAGCCCATCCGCCACCTCCCCAGAGAGCGCCCCTGCTGGACAGCTGGTGTTCAGACACAAGACCTGTGTCTTCTTGCCGGCTTGGCCCTACGGGGATCACCACTTGCCTTCTGTGGGTTTTCGGGGTTCTCCTGCCAGCCCACAGCTCTGTGTTTAGAACCAGCTCTGAGGACTGAGCCCATGTCCCTGGTTGTTGGCGTGGTGGGGGTCATGTGGTCCCTAGTGGTCTCCGAGCCAGCCAGCAATCTCTCTCAGGCAAGCACGTTCCCTGGAGGAGGGAAGTGGGGCCACCTCTGGGGGCTTGGGGAAGGCAGGAGGTCTGGGTGCAGCTCCTTCCGTCTGCAGTGCAGGACTGTTTCCTGACTGGATCCCGGGACCCCCCCAAAGTGGTCCTGCCAAATGCCCTGTACTTCATTCCTTCCCTGTCCCTGCAGTCCTGCCAACTGTTTGATTGACAGTCAGAATATGTCGTGTTTATTTCATGTTCTTTGGTTTATCTAGCGGGACTGCACTCAGAGCTGGGGTTTTGAAGTCCTTATCAGTGCCTTTCCATCCTGACTACTTGCCAAGTTCCGCTCACCTCTGTGGCACCGGCTCTCATTCTCCAGTGTGGCTTTGACCCGTTTCTGGGATCATTTGGGAAGTGCTACCATGGACAGTGAGGAGATGATAGCTTTGAACATAAATTGGTTCTGAGTTCAAATCCTATTTTTTCCACCTTTCTTTCTGAGTGACAGGAGGAAATCTCGTGTCTTTTTTACCTCAGTCGGGCCATGATGTGTCTGTTGATACTACGCCACAGGCTGTGTAAGGGTCAGGGGCCTGGCAGCCCGCGGGCACCAGACCACTGTGGTCTGGCCTTTGGGTCTGGCCCTTGGCTGCTGGGAAGACAGAAGCAAAGGAGCTGGCTGGACAGGCCGCGCCTGGCCAAGGGGGCGGCTGCGAATCAGACCCGCGTCACCTGCACTTTGCGTGTTAAACTCTGTCCTGTAGCTAGGAACACTCACTGCTTGTCCCTGAGAACAGCTCACAGCGTCGCCTTGTCAGCGGAAAGATGTGCACGGGTCACAAGGCGCAGGAGCGTTGCCACTGTTTCTGCTTTAGCAGCACAGAGTAGGAGCTTTGCCGACTGCTTAACTCCCACTCTGGGAGCCGAGAACCGCGTTTAAACACAGATGAAGCCTGCGAGAATCGCATTCTCTGCGGCACAGGGAGGGTCGCTTTGCTTGGAATGAAGAAGTGCTTTCTGAGTTGCTTTTTCCTTTAGGCTTTCTTGAAGGGTCAGCCTGAGTCAGTGGTCTTAGGATCTTGTTTTGAACCCTGATCTCTGCTGGGTGTGTCATGGAGGTGTCACGGGGGGGGGCAGTCCACCCTGGATTCCCTCCGAGCTGCGGATTAACTGACTGAGCTGAGTGCATGAGAGAGAAACCCGGGCGGTGGCCTGAGCTGGGTCCCAACCGGCCAAGGCTCCTTCGACTTGACAGACACCTTTGTCCCAGCTGTGCCAAGCCCAAGGCAGGAGAGGAGGGGCCGGGCAGTCCAACCAGTCCCCAGCCGAGCTCGCTCTTTGTACTCCAAGACCTCTGTGATGTGCGCTAGGCGATTCTGCTCAGCTTAGTGAGCCGGGGCCTCTCTGTTCTCCCAGGAAAGATGAGTCGGCTGAAAGAAAACTTCTGGAATCTTCAATCAAAGTCCTTTACCATCCTAGAATATTTTCCTGCAGTAAGCCTAAATTAATGAGCTTTATTGTATTAAACCCAGAGGTTTAAATTGGTATGTTTTTCTTCTTTTCTTCTTTAAATCACCTGAAATGAAGAGACTCGGAGAGAAAGAAAAGAACAAAGCTCCTTTGAGGAGTGATTGAAGAGGGGGCCTCACCTGCCGGGAGAAAGACATGAGTATGGATTGTTCTGGAAGGAAGCCCGCCGCATAGCATCAGCGTCCCACAGGACACTAGGGGTGGCGTGGTGGTGCCCCCATGTCTGTGTCCGAGGCGGGCCTGACCCCAGGATCTCAGCGTGGAGGAGAAACAAGGCCTGTGGGCTCAGGGAGCTCATGGGAGGACGGTCACCTCCTCCTGAGAGGAGATGGAAACGCACGGGGAGGAGGGGGGACCAGGGATGGATGCGCAGGAGAAGATGCCACCCATGCACTAGGGGAAAGGGGCTCAGAGGGAGCAGCTATCACCCCCTTTGTTGTGGTTCCCTCCTGTGGGGACACAGGTGCCCGGTGGTGACCTTTAGGGGGGTTCTGAGGAAGAGTCTATCATCGCAACTCAGTGTCAAGACTCAGGGGCCAGCCCAGGAGAAGGAAGTAGTCACGCACAGGTGTGGGGGGTTAAGGGGTGGCAGCAAGAGGTCACTGTGCAGTGAGAGGGGACCTGCTTTGGGGGATGTGTGCCTGCTGGTTTGGGGGTGCTGGGAGTTTCCTTTACCCCCAAACCACTAATCTGCAGTTAGATATCAAACTTCCGTGATTGAAAACAAAGACATGCAACAAAGACGTGATCTCCACCGACCGTGTGGCCGAGTCTGAGCTGCTGTTTGGACATCTGGCTTAATAATGGAGGAGAGGGGTCCATAGAAACACCAAGTAAGGGGAAAACCAGGAAAAGGAAATTTATTTCAATACGGCACGTTGGGAAGAGAAATGACCATGTTGGGAAATGTCAGTCTTCTAGGTTCTGATGTGAGACAGGTGAGATTGAGATTTAAATCAGGAAGAGCACTGAGGATCTAAGCAGCTGTGCCCTGAGGTGTGGCTCCGCCCACCACTGGCTGGCCTCGGTGGTCTCCCCTGCAGGGTGGGCGGGCAAATCCTCAGAGCTGTGTCATCTCTTTTGGGGAGACCAACTCTTCCCTGGCTGGCGCCAGATCTGCAAAATGTTCAGTATTCCCTGAACCTTTCTCTGTGCCCAGGGCAGATTCGGGAGGGGGGCAGGGCTCCAATTTCTCAGTCTATTGTTTTGAGAGTCCGAGAGTCAACATAGAGTTAGGTGCAAGGTGCTTTTGAATCCCTTCCCGCCTGGCTGTGTGTGCTCCTATCCCGAGGGTGGATATCGGTGTTGGTGGGTGGCTTTTCAGGCTTTTCTATATTTAATCCCGTCCTAAGCTTCTTAAAAATTTGTTTTTCTTGTGTGTGTGTATGCAAGTGCGTGTATGCACATACTTGAATGTGCATGTGCCCATGTATATACTAGCGTATGCGTGTGTCCACGTGTGTTATTGTGTGTGCATGTGTCCATGTATGTACTTGCATGTGTCCATGTGTGTACTCGCGTGTGCATGTGTCCATGTGAGTACTCGTGTGTGCGTGTGTCCATGTGTGTACTCGTGTGTGCGTGTGTCCATGTGTGTACTCGTGTGTGCATGTGTCCATGTGTGTACTCGTGTGCGCATGTGTGTTCTTGTGTATACGTGTGTCCATGTGTGTACTTGCGTGTGCGTGTGTCCATGTGTGTACTCGCGTGTGCGTATGTCCATGTGTGTACTCGTGTGTGCATGTGTGTTCTTGTGTGTGCGTGTGTCCATGTGTGTACTTATGTTGCGTGTGTCCATGTGTGTACTCGCGTGTGCGTGTGTCCATGTGTGTACTCGCGTGTGCATGTGTCCATGTGTGTACTCGTGTGTGCATGTGTGTTCTTGTGTGTGTGTCCATATGTGTACTCGCGTGTGCATGTGTCCATGTGTGTACTCGTGTGTGCATGTGTGTTCTTGTGTGTGCGTGTGTACTTGCGTGTGCATGTGTCCATGTGTGTACTCGCGTGTGTGTGTGTCCATGTGTGTACTTGCGCGTGCATGTGTCCATGTGTGCACTTGTATGTGCATGTGTCCATGTGTGTACTCGTGTGTGCATGTGTCCATGTGTGTACTTATGTGTGCATGTGCCCATGTGTGTACTCGTGTGTGCGTGTGTCTATGTGTGTGCTTGCATGTGCGTGTGTCTATGTGTGTACTCGTGTGTGCATGTGTCCATGTATGTACTCGCGTGTGCGTGTGTCCATGTGTGTACTTATGTGTGCATGTGCCCATGTGTGTTCTTGTGTGTGTGCCCATGTGTGTACTCGCATGTGCATGTGTCTATGTGTGTACTCGTGTGTGCGTGTGTCCATGTGTGTACTTGTGTGTGTGTGCCCATGTATGTACTTGTGTGTGCGTGTGCCCATGTGTGTTCTTGTGTGTGTGCCCATGTATGTACTTGCGTGTGCGTGTGCCCATGTGTGTTCTTGCGTGTGTGTGTGCCCATGTATGTACTTGCGTGTGCGTGTGCATGTGGAGACCACAGGTTAGCCTCTAACGCTGCCCGCCTTGTGTTTTGAGACAACACGTCTTACTGGCCTGGTACTCGTGCCCTAGGGTACACTGGCTGGTCAGCAAGCTTCGAGCATCTGCCTGTCTCCTCTTGCCCAGCATTGGCATCGTGAGCACGTGCCACCATGTGCCCCACCTCTTTTTTAACGTGGCGTCTGCAGATCAAACCAAGGTATTGATGCTTGGAAGGTGAGCACTTTACCAACTGAGCAAAACTGTTAGTTTTAAAATGACGAACAATTGTGTAGATTCCAGGGTGGCGGGTAGTGTGTTCTGATCCACATATGTACAGTTAAAGAGGCCAGTGGATTGCCTCCTGTGTGTGTGCGTGTGTGTGTATGTATGTGTATGTGTGTGAGTGTGAGTGTGGGGGGGCGTACAGAAATGTCAATATCTATTTTTGAGTAATTTCTGTGGCCTGTGCTCATGGGCTGTTTGTGGGGTTCAGGCAGCGGGCTTTGCTATTCCAATGATTCCAATGGACGCGCGGTCCGTGGTCCTGTCTTTAGCAGCTCCGCGCAGACTCACTCTTCAGCAATATCATAGAACTATCATTGGAGGGACAGTGGTCAAGCCTGTATTCTCTGTACCTCCCCCATCGGGGACCCCTCCCTAGACCACCATGAAATGAATGCAACACCCAGGGTCACTTCAACCAGCCATATTGGAGCAGGCTCCAAAGGGAAGCCGGAGGCTTCCGCAGGCCAAGATGTCTCCATGGTAACTCGCTGAGCTCTGCAGATCTTTAGCTGAACCTCTGTGAGCTTCCCTCTGCCTCGTGCGTGGAGGAGGCGTGGACGCCCCGACCTCTGTTCTCACTGCTCTGTGGATGGACCAGCTGTCGCTCACAGGCTGGGCTGTCGCTCACAGGCTGGGCGGGTCCTCCCTTCCCAAGGAACTGTTCTCCGGACCTCCTTTGGGGTCTGGGCAGCCAACCCTGGCCGGGGGTTTGCTCTGGCCTCTCTCAGCCCCCCAGAAGGTCCACCCGATAGGCAGAGTCTTAGAGCCACATCAGTCCTGAAGAGACTCCCGAGTCATGCCTGTTGGTCGCTCCCCAAGGGGGTCTGTGAAGAGGAGCCCGCGTCTGCCTCTTGCAGTGGAGGGGAGCCTGTGGGAAACGTAAGCCTGGGGTCTCAGACACAAAGCCACGTGCCGTCTTCTCTAACTTCTACCTCTGCCTGCTGCAGGCCGGGCTCCGCCTGTGCCACCTCATGGCCCTGCCTTAGGGATCCTGGAGAAGAGAGCCTGCCATGCCTGGAGCAGAGGGCAGTGGGCACCCGGGGCAGCCAGCCAGTGAGAGCGTGGACAGTCCATCCATCAGGCCGGGGTCAGCACAGAGGGGGTCCAGAGCACGTCGCTGAAGCCCGTGCTCAGAGCAGCTGAGTTAGAGGGGGCTGGAGCAGGAAGGGGGTTTCTCCTAAGGCCTATCTGTGGAGGTCCACCTGTGTGAGCCGGATGCTTTAGACCGAAATGAAGACCTAGAGGTTCTGGGAGGGTCCGGAAGTTGCTTTCACCTGAGAGGGGCAGGTGGCAGATCTGGTGGACCCTCAGGCAGGGCTTGGCTGGGCACACTTGGTGCGACTCAGCAGGGAGTGTGGCGCTCAAGGCCGAGCAAGCTCCGCTGATCCCCCAAGCCAGGTCCTTCTCCCAGGGGAGGCCTCTGCAGGCCTGGCCTCCTGGTCCAGATGTTGCCACCTGGTGGCCAATCTTGCACACTGCAGGTTCTCCTGGGGCGGCGGGGTTGGGGGGGTGAGGGGGCATGACCCCGAACCCCAAGTCCAACGTGACCCTGCAGAACCCCGTGCAAGAGCTCTGGGGATGCTCAGCGCAGTGCATCTGGGGGGGGGTCCCTTTGGGATGTGTCTGCAGAACTGATGTGCACACGTGCTTCATACTTGGCCTCCATCCTGCCGCCCTGCTTGTGCGAGGACGACCTTATGCACTTGATCTTGTGCGTAACCTAACGTGGGGTTCAGGATGAGACTCCGAGGAGGAAGATTTGGGAGGCTGTGGAGTCACAGGATGGAAAGCCACAGAGCCCCCGCTGTACCTTAGGAGGTCGGGCTGACTTGGGGGGGTCTCCGGAAGGTCTTCAAACTGCACAGTCCCCTGGCGTGGCGGCACACTGGGCATGGCTTATTGAGAACACTTAGGAGAGACCCTAAGTATGCTTGGGAAGCTGGGAGGTCTGGGGAAGGGTCCTGCTATGTTCTTCAACTTGGGTGGTTTACCCCAGCCTGGGGACACTAGGCAAAGGTCAAGATATGCATCCCTGGCTAAAGCCCAGGAAGGATACCAGACGACCAGGGTAAGTTAGAACCTTAAGTTTCCCCTTGATCAGGCCTGGGGTCTCAGTTCCCCCTGCTTACGTCATGATACTGGAAACACGTGAATCCCCCATAGGAGAGGGCAGGTGGGTACCTGCTGTCAGACGTTGTCCTTGGCCCCGCCATTGCTGTTTCGGAACTGGTCTGGATGTCCATGCCACCTGCTTCCCATTCTGACCCCGCAATGGGGTCCAGGCAGCCGGCCTCTGAAGCCACAAAGACATGTGCTCTGGCCAGCTCGCCCCTGCGGCGATGCACACCGCCATTCTCTGTGGAGATGCGTGAGGCAGCTGGGCAGGGCTGTGTATTATTTAGTGAGCCATCTCCTCATTAGTTAAAGACAGGAAGCGCTTCCAAAAGGAAGGAGATAAACGACCCCGTGCTACAAGTTCTTCTCTCCCTACGTGTAAATTCACAAATGAAGCCCCCGTGCAAGCCGACCATCAGTCCCAGCAAATTAACCTGGGGCGTGTGTGATACGTGACAGGAGCGGCTTGGGTGCAGCCCCCCTAACTCCAACACTGGGTTTCAAGAGATGAGTGCAGCCTTTGCCGAGGCCGGAAGCCGCGGGGTTAAATCGTATTACCCTAATGCAGGCAAGAGATGATTTAATGAGGCTCTCTTCCCCGAGCACAATCCATCTCTGTGGAGAGATCAGAGAGTCGGTGCCAAGCCTGTTCTCCCGGCCCCTGGAATTAGGCAGCAGAGCGATCCGCCTGTCAGGAAGAAGAGTGGCTGGCTGAGCAGGAGCTGAGAGGTCCTCCTGTCGCTTCCGGCCTCACCTGCCCCCTCCCACCACGCACAAGACTGGACGCTGGACACCCTGCGTGGCGTTGGGACAAGCTAGCAAGGGAAGCCAGGAGCAGGGGCGCGTCCTTGCGATGAGGAAGGGCGGGTCTGCTTGAGAAAGCCTGTCGCCACGCCCCATCCCGTCCTCGCCCATCCAGCCACCTGCGTGCAAGGCCCGTGGCGGATCGACGTCTCTGCACTCCCTGCTGCAGGTCCTCAGCACCTAGGGGATGCTATGCCTCTTGGGCTTTGCTCTTCTTGGCTCATACCGTGACTGGACGCCTTTCTGGCTCGGTGGGTCACCCTGTGGGTATAGCTGGACTCAGCCTTCCTTGTTGCAGGTCAGTAGCAGGCGCACATAAAGACGATGGAGCCTCAACTATGGCCAGCAGGCTGTCTGTCAAGGGCCAGGTGGCCCCAAGAGAAACACACAGCCATGGTCACCTCTGACTGCCTACCCTGCATGCTGTCTACACCATATACTGACTTTCTGGAAAAGGCGCCACACAGAATAGCGTCTGAGCAGACCAGGATCCTCGGCCTCCCTTCTGACAGTCATAAACAGGTCCCTGGCAAAGAAAGCTGGAATCAGAGCCCGCCGATGCAGGATGTGGAAGTCACTCCTGTGACACTCCTGTGTCCCCGGGCTTATCGCTAAAGACCCCATCTGGTCCTGTGCTCAGGCCCTAGGGGTCAGTGTGGAGCCCTCCAGGACCAGCCTGATGAGAGCCAGGAGTACCTGCCTGATAAGCAAGCTATTCTTAGAGCTCAGTGGTTGTCCTAAGTAGTCAGTTTGATGAATTTGATCTTCCTGGGTCTGTCTACGCCCTATCACATCTCAGATCGTGCACGACAGAGTGCAAATGATAATTGGGTCGCCATCCCAACATCTTAAGCAATAATAAATTATCCCTCATTTAATAACCCACTTTAAGAGTAAAAATGGTTATGTTAATGTATGATAAAATATCTGGGTCTGTATATCTACAACACCCCGGAAAATACATTAAAAATTAATTATAGTAAAATCGATGTGATTGGAAACACAAGTCCTTTACACAGAGGCAGTGAATGTGCTTAAGATGTTACGGGAAAGGAAAAAAATAGAAGAAATGCCCTGTGATTAAAGAGCTGGGGAATGGTTATGGAGAACTTTTAATAAACGTTCTCCCCTTGGGCAATTTAGATGACGGATCTTTAGAATCCGAGTCTCTCAAACTCAGACACAGACACATCGAACGACGGCTGATGCTTCTCTCCTATTTTCCAATAGTGGAGGCTCTGGGCTTGGCCCCTGGGAACCAAGTAGCAGAGAAGTCCCCCTTGCAGGTCCCCAGTCAGGCCTTCTGATCCTGCATCTGGACCAGAACCCGCTGGGTTTAGTGCCAAGGGCTACCAACTGCAGTTCCATTTCCCTCCCATAGGGGGCCCTGGAGGGAGAGAAACTTTTCAAGATGGCCACGCGCATTGGTCCATCTGGATTGCTGTAACAAATAGCACTCAGTGACTTTAAAGACAAGTGCATGTGTGTATATGTACATGTTTATGTGTGCATGTATGTGGATGTGCTTGTGTATGTGTACAAGTGTGCACATGTATGTGGAAGCCAGAAGGTCATTTGAGTTTCATCCTCAGAAATACCATTCTTCCTGCTTTTGAAGCAAGGGGTTCCTTGCCCAGGATTACGGCCGTATGCCACCAGACCTGGGCGCTGGGAATCAAACTCAGGTCTTCATGTTTGCGCAGTAAGCGCTTTAGCGCCATCTCCTCAGCCCCAAACTGGCAGCTTCCAAGCAGAACGTTATTCCTCTCGTTTCTGGAGGCTGGAGGTCCGCAGTGCGGCAGACTGTTAGTCTGGCTGGGACTTGCTTTGCTTTGGAGCTTGCATCTCCCTCCATCCTTGCTGCTGGCGGGCGGGCTCATTCCACGAAGGACTTCCCTCCTGAGCGGTCCCCTCTCCTCGGTCAGGTCAGCCTGTCCTATTACATCAGGGACTCGACACGGTCAGTTTTAAGTGGAGAAGAGGTCGCCTGAGCTCACGGTTTGGGAGGTTTCAGCCATGGCTGACTTGAAGCAGCAGCCCCTGGCGAGAGGGTGGGGTGCCCCAACCCTTGAGCCCAGCTCAGGGCTGGCATGCAAAAGAGAAAGAGGAGACCCCACGTCCTTCCTGCCCCTCCTTTCCTATTAAGGGTCCTACTGCCTCCCCGTGACATCAGAGTCTGTGGCTGAACCTTGATGATGTGGCCTGTCAGGACACGTAAGACACAAATTGCAGTATCCTGCCTCATGTTTTCATGACCTGGGGGGCTGGGGATCAGCATGGGAACCATCCAGGGGGTGACCGGGATCCTTCCTGGTGGCCCTGCCAGCAAGTGCACCTCCATCATCATGCCCAGCGGACGTTCCAAAGCCATCAGTGCTTGCCCGGAAATGGCCCTCGAGCCGCTGCCCAAGCAGAGTCAAGTGGCCATTAAGAATTTCCCAAGGGTGGAAGGGTGCTGACCTCTCTCATTCCTGCGGGGTGATGCATGCTGGGAGATACACCTGTTGCATTCTGGGTACCCTGCTGTGTGTCTGGGGGAGCCATGCCCATAGTAACTGGGTTGGGATTAGTCTGTCTATGCCATCAGCCCCTAGCCTGGGCACCTGTTGTGTATCTGGGGGGCACAGGGTGCTGGAAGAGAGGATCACCCCGCATCTTCCTGTCCCCCGGGGAAGAGGCAGGATTGTAGTATGTGGGGCGGGGGAGGGGGAGGTGGGGATTCTGTGAGCAAGCGAAGGTTCTGTCATTATTCATCTGTGGGAGGCCA
This sequence comes from Typhlomys cinereus, assembly GCA_023101885.1. Taxonomy (NCBI): domain Eukaryota; kingdom Metazoa; phylum Chordata; class Mammalia; order Rodentia; family Platacanthomyidae; genus Typhlomys; species Typhlomys cinereus. The sequence goes on along the minus strand of JALPQD010000210.1, from coordinate 1,355,459 downwards.
GCAGGTCTTCGAGAAGACAGTTCGCTTGTTTCTCGTGGTTCCTGAGCGAGGTTTCTGCGTCACAGACACAGGGCCACGAGGGAAGCACAGGCTGGGTCAGAAGGAGAAAGACAGGCAAGAACCGCCGCTATGGTTTCTATGGGATGGGAAGGCTCGGGCTCTGAACCTCTCTCTCTGTCTGTTGGGATCAGGAGAAACCAGCACGCGTATTGGTCCGTTTTCCGTTACTATAAAAAAGGCAGAGTAATCTGTCGGAGAGAGAAAAGGTTTATCTCGGCTCCTGGTTTGGGAGGTTTCAGCCCATGTTTGGCTGGTCGCGTGGCTTGGGGCTAGTAATCATGATGGGAACATGGGGTGCATCTCACAGTGGAGACACAAGAAAGGAGGAGGAGGAGCTTGGGGTTCCATAGCCCGCTTCCTTTGAGGACACACACCCTGATGTCTCCACGAGTGCTCTGAGGATCCCTGCCTGTGTGTGGTAGGAGGGAGGGAGCCCTGGAGCGGGGCGCCCTCCTTCCAGACCAGCCTCCAACCGAGTCCTTGGTCGTGTGTCTTGATGTCCTTCTACCGCTGTGTTGTGTGACATTTTCTGGAGAGATGTGAGGAAACATCTATTTGCTGCTGTCAGACTAAAGTGGCAATCCATGTAAGGCCATCTTGGAGAATCAATACCTTTCCTGGGGTCCCTTTTAGAAGCATGGCGTGAGCGGTAACTTGTAGGAGCACGACAACCCAAAAGCTTGCCTGGGGCTGTCCGCACAGCTTGGAGGCAGCATGGCTGGTCGGAGAACGTCCCGCAGTCAACAGCTGCTTCCTAATCGTGTGTCTTTGGCCTTGGTGAGTCTTGCAAGTTTTGGGAGTTTCCTGAGATATGTAAGTTTCCTTGACTTTTAAGAGTGTTTCCACCTTGGCAACACCCTGGCTCCTCTCCTCGATGCTGCATTTTCACATCTCCTGCAGAGTCCTGCTGCGTGTGCAAGGTCCTCCTTGTGCATCCTGGTCTGTTTGTGATCACGCACAGAACTCTGGGACCAGAGGATGCCCAGCCCAGGGCTTAGAGATTTAGGGGAGAGAGATCCCAGCAAGGGCTCATGGGAGGGCACCCCCAAAGCACAGAGGATTCCTGGAGTCACAGACAGGTGGTGACAAATTTGTGGAGAGTCCCTCTAGCTTGGGCGCTTTGGTTTTCCCAGGCTCCTTTGGCCGCTGCTCAAATTCTCCACCTCTGATTCACGACAAGGCAACCATCTGTGCCAGCAGGAAATCCACGTCTCTGGGCGAAGGAGCTTTTAGGAATAAATCCAAACAAAACTTCAAAAGTCACTCACGCTCTCTGGAGTGGGTCAGGAGGGGGGACGTGGTCGCAGCCCTTTAGTGTAACTTGGAATCGCTGGCTTATCGTTTGTATTTAGGTAGCTCCCAAATCTCCCGTGACGGGCGGAGGGTGAAGTGTAGGCTCGCTGGCAACGTGGCCTTCACATTTGACCAGCTGCTGAACAGGATATAGATGGTGACCAGGGTGCCTGGGTGCCAAGAGAGACCCCGACCTACACGGAGACCCCACCACATATGAGGCCCCACCCACACTGTAGCCTTCCGTGCTGTGGCCCCACCCATCCTGTGGCCTCAACCCCAGCTGTGGCCACGCTCATGTGGTCACCTTACCCCATGCTGTGGCCTCATCCTTTTCGTGGCCTGCTCATGCTGTGACCCGACCCCGTGCTGAGGCCTGGCCCCACGTTGAGGTTCCCCAAGTTGCAAGGCAGAGGGTACAAGCCATGTGCTCTTCATGTCCCGCCATTGGCTGTGGGCTCCCTCTGCGTCAGTCAGGGGTGACCCAGATCTTTGGGAGAGCTGTGACGTTCTCACACTGACATACTTCCGTTTAAACTTTATTTATGATTTATTTATGTTGTGTGCGTGTGTGTGTGTGTGCGTGTGTATGTGTGTGTGTGTGTGTGTGTGTGGATGTGTCAGAGGGACTGCATGTCCCTGTGGAGGACCAAAGGTGACCTTGGGAATCGTCCTGGATTGCTTCTACCTTCTTTTTTGCTTCTTTCTGGGGTTTCCCAAGCTCCGCCTACCAAGGCCTGAAGAACATCCTACCATCATTTCTATCTGGCACTTTTTTTTTATTGTTTATTCAATTGTGCGTGTGTGTGCGTGTGTGCGCGTGTGTGTATGTATGTGTGTGTGTGTAGAACCACGGACGAATTCGGGAATCACCATGGACCGCCTCCACCTCCTCCTTGTTTACTCTGCTCCGGGATTCACAGGCTCCACCCTACCAGGATCAGAAATGCAAGCTGCCCCTGCTTCCGCCTGGCATCTATACATGGGGTCTAGGATCCGAACTCAGGACCTTCCGCCTGCAAGGCAGAGGCTTAACCCCTGAGCCACCTCTCCAGCCCCTATCTGGCACTTTTATGTGGGACCTGGGATCCAAACTCAGGTCCTTCTGCTTGGGAGGCAGAGTCTTTTTTAAATTTTTTTTTATTATTTATTCAATTGTGTGTGCGTGTGCGTGCATGTGTGTGCGTATGTATGTGTGTGTATGTGTAGAACCACAGGTGAATTCGGGAACCCCCATGGACCGGGGAGGCAGAGTCTTAACCCCTGAGCCATCTCTCCAGCTGAGGTTCCACTTTAAGTCACCTGTCCCAAGCCACCCTGCATGGCCGACACTAAGACCCCGGCCACTGAATGTTTCATAGCCAAAACGAAACAGTGGGCCTCTAGTGTTCAGAGTGCAGCCCACCCAAGACTGCTGGCTGCCCCCTGGCATTTCCAGAGGTCAGCCTGAGGTCCAAGGCTGGGACACACGTGTCCCGTGAATGCTCTCAGAGCCACAATGGTGTGTTGCTGCCCGTGTCAGAGCACCGGCGGCGTCCGTGACCAGCCTGCTCCAGAGACAAGTGGCTTGTGGGAAGGGCCAGCTGAAGGGGCTTGGCCCTGGCTGCCTTACGGGGCCCAGGACGAAGAGCTCAGCCCAGCGACAGAGCCCGCAAAGCACCCTGGGCAGGTGGCGAGGGGGTGGGTGAGACGCCTGTGATGGCGGATGATGGATGGTCTGGTGGCTAATGAAGGGCTTGGATGTGAACAGGGGAAGAAGTGCGAGGCTGGCAGGACTGTCGTTATAGACAGATGAGCAGAGGGACGAGGGACAGCGCATGGGTAAATTCTTCATAAAAGACGTTACTTAAGAGAGGGGAAATTAAGCCTTCAAGCATCCATTTTCCCAGCTCGCCAAGTCAGCCTTTTATAGTAAATTCCAGTTAAGTCCGTGCGAGCAAGAGCGGGCTCCGTAATGAGGCTCCATTTCTGTGCAGGGAGAGAGTTGTGAGGGGGCAGTGGGAGGTCAAGCAGGTCTTGGGGCCACTGCCCCTCATGCACACACACCCCGACCCCAAAGCAGAGAGCTCTTGCAAGCATCTTTGAGTGCCAGTAAGTTGGAAAAATTTGCAATAGGTTTCATGTGTTCTAAAAGTCACTTTTGGATGCAGATATTCAGTTAATCAGGACAACCCTGGCTCAGTTATTTGAGATAAAAATATGCTTATTCTGTAACAAGCTTCTTGCAAGGATTTTTTAAAAGCAATTTCATCAAAACAACAGTAGGCAACATATTTTCTGCTTTGGAGAAATGTATGCACAGACCCCCACGTGATGAAGAGCCCAGTCGTAGCTTTTTGGTCAGGCTTTATTTCAATGTCTGTGTCTGTATATGTCTATTTGCATACATGGGTATGCATGTGTAGTTGGAGATAAATAGATATAGGAAGATAAATAGATACATGAAAATGAACAGATACATGGGACATGGACAGAAAGACAGATAATAAATAATAGATAAATGGAGGGATGCATGGATGGATGGGTGGGCAGATGGAGAGACAGGTGCATTGGGAGATGATAGATAAGTACATGGATGCATACGTGGATAGCGATGGGCAGATAGGGAGATGGCTGCTAGATGGAGGGATGAGTGGGTGTGTGTGTGTGTGCGTGCGTGTGTGTGTGTGTGTGTGTGTGTGTATTTACATGCAGAGAGAGGAGAGAAAGAAGAGAAGAGATAAGAGGAAGAAGAGGAGGAGGAAGAAGAGGAGCAGGAAGGAGAGGAGGAGGAAGAGGAGCAGGAAGAAGAGGAGGAGGAGGAGGAGGAAGAAGAGCAGGAAGAAGAGTAGGAATGAGAGGAGGATGAGGATGAGAACCAGGAAGGAAGCTGGAGGAGAGGGGGAGGAAGATGAGGAAGAGGGAGAAGAGGATGAAGAGGAGGAGTATGAAGAGGAGGAGGATGAAGAGGATGATAGGAGGAGGATGAAGAGGAGGATGAAGAGGAGGAGGATGAAGAAGAGGAGGAGGAGGATGAGGAGGAAGATGAGGAGGTAGAGATAGGCGATGATGAAGGATAGAGGATGAGAGAGAGATGATGATGAGGATGATGATGAGGAAGATGAAAAGGATGAAGAGGAGGAAGATGAGGATGAGGAGGAGGATGAAGAGGAGGAAGATGAGGAGGAGGATGAAGAGGATGAGGAAGAGGAGGAGGAGGATAAGGATGAGGAAGAGGATGAAGAGGAGGAAGATGAGGAGGAGGATGAAGAGGAGGAAGATGAGGAGGAGGATGAAGAGGAGGAGGAAGAGGATGAAGAGGAGGAAGAAGTAGGAGTTCTTCAGCTCCAAACAATCTCTGCCCACTGTGGGCTGTGACTTCCTCCTGCCCAGCCAGCTGCACAGCTGTGCTTCCCGACCCTCCCATCCAGCTGCCCCTGCGGGCTGCCGTCATCCGGCTGCTTGGGCTGCACCTACGCTGTGCTCCTGCCACCTGAACCGCATCAGTGGTGCCTGCTGAGACAGCACCCGCTGCGCCACTCAGCACAGCACCCCTCTCCTCCACCTGCTGCATCACTCAGCACAGCACCCCTCTCCTCCACCTGCTGCATCACTCAGCACAGCACCCCTCTCCTGCTGCTGCATCACTCAGCACAGCACCCCTCTCCTGCTGCTGCGTCACTCAGCACAGCACCCCTCCTGCTGTGTCACTCAGCACAGCACCCCTCTCCTCTGCCTGCTGCGTCACTCAGCACAGCACCCCTCTCCTCCTGCTGCGTCACTCAGCACAGCACCCCTTTCCTCCACCTGCTGCATCACTCAGCCTAGCACCCCTCTCCTCCACCTGCTGCATCACTCAGCACAGCACCCCTCTCCTCCACCTGCTGCATCACTCAGCACAGCACCCCTCTCCTCCACCTGCTGCATCACTCAGCACAGCACCCCTCTCCTCCACCTGCTGCATCACTCAGCACAGCACCCCTCTCCTCCACCTGCTGCATCACTCAGCACAGCATCCCTCTCCTCCACCTGCTGCATCACTCAGCACAGCACCCCTCTCCTCCACCTGCTGCATCACTCAGCACAGCACCCCTCTCCTCCGCCTGCTGCATCACTCAGCACAGCACCCCCTTCTCCTGCTGCATCACTCAGCACAGCACCCCTCTCTTCCACCTGCTGCATCACTCAGCACAGCACCCCTCTCCTCCACCTGCTGTATCACTCAGCACAGCACCCCTCTCCTCTGCCTGCTGCGGTGTCACTGCTCACAGCACCCTGCGGCTGCATTTCCCCTGAGAAAGGTTCAAGTTCTCCATGGTCAACCACAACTCAAACAGAAGAGATGGAAAATTCCAGAACCAAATGATTTCCAAGTTTCAAGTAGCGTGACATTTGGAGCAGCGTACTGAAATGTCACTGCCCTGCCACCCTCACGTTGTGCTGGGACACAAGTCAGGGGCTCGTCCAGCGCAGTCCCCAGCACACACGCTTCCTCTCGGGCCATTGCAGCCCAAGGTCCGAGATGGTCCTCGTGCTGACGCAGCCTCGGGTCAGCAGGACCTGAAGCTGCGTGGCTATGCCTGTGTTGTCCCCTCTTGTATAGCATCACAGGGAGAGAGGGTGGAGAGAGAGACAGAGAGAGAGAGAGAGAAGAGAGGAGGGCGATGCTTGTGCATTCTCTTTGCATATAATCGCGCGCGTTCTACTTGCCAGCATTGGGCACGAATGCTCACTGCCTAACCTGTGCATTTACAGCAAGCATTGAGAAGACTAGACAGAGTCTAGACAGAGACCTGGAGCCGGGTCCTGACGGCAGGTGCCCAGCCATGCCAAGGACTCTGCTGCCACCTTTTGAAAGGTCTGCCCGACCATTAGACATTGGGACACGATGCCACCTACAAAGTTCATGCTTGAGAACCACGACAAAATATTGTGCCTCCCCCACCTCTATTTCAAGAAAGTTATTGATCTCGTGTTGTCCAGGGGTGTGCATGGCCCGTGGGCTGTGGCTGGACACATCCGGCAGGACTCCGAAGCTGGCGTTCCCTGGGGCCTCCTGCGCTCAGTCCCCACAGGCCTGATCTACTCATCTGCCCTCAGCAGCCGCTTGCGTGGGTCCTCCCAGGGCGGGGCATTTATCCTCGCCCTGGTCTTTCTAGTCGCTCAGTCAGAAAGTCTGAGGTCCCTTGTTTTGGAAGGATGTGGGGTCTCCCTGCAGTCTTTGCTGGGTCTCAGGCAGGTGGGAGCCCAGCAGTGGTCTCATGGATGTCCACCTGCACCCTTCCAGAGCTCAGGGAACACACCTGCTCACCCGGTGGCCCTGGACCTGCCCGGGCTGGCTCTCCTCAAATGCCCCCTAGTGTCCCGCCCCCAGGACCCAGAAGGACCCAAGCGGAGGAGTGCAACAACATATCCCAGCATGCATCTCGATTTCCAACTGAATAGAAATATTACCACCAACCCGCGACAGTCACTCTCATGTCATCTAGCCACACCGGGGGGAGGGGGGAGTTTTACACAAATTCATTTGTTTAGTTTGGGGCGATTTGGGGATCTTGCTTTAATTTAATTTGTCGAGATCTGACTCGATTACAGGGTATCGATCTGGGGTGCCTAAAATTGCTGCTATTTGTCAATAGTGGCTTACTTGTAAAATCTTGTTGTTAATAAATCACGTCTTGGGCTGCTCAATATGTAGTTATTACAGTCAGGACACAGATTAACACCCCCCCCGGCCCCCGGCTCCTTGTGACAGATTATCATTCAAAGTTGCAAACTTACCTTTCGAAGTTTGCTCTTACGTGGACATTCTCCCCCCACCCCGATGTGAGGTCTGGATCTTCAGAGGAAAATCCACAGGGTCCTCAGATTTCAGGGAACGGGACCGAGATTCAGTCCCTGGGGGCCACGTTGGGTTGGAAGAGGTCCAGCAGATGTCCCTGCAGCTGGAGATGATCCATCTCTTGCCCGTGGCGCTGACACGTGTGCTGCAACGCCGTCATCTACGAAGGTCGTGATCGAGAACTTGCCATCGAGGGTGCCGAGAAAAAGAGAATCTCACGAAGCTGTGAGTTGGTGATCTTGTATCTGGCCACACTCACAGCTAGTCTTCGCCACACGCCGTGTGTGCTGTGGGTTGGACACGGCTGGTGGACCAAACAGGAGCGGCAGGGGCTCTGTGTGGTGGATGGGTGCGTGACATAGGTCACGCGTGACACACGGCTTCTTGGAGCAGTTTTACTCAGGGAACTAATACACCATCCACTATCCATGATTTGCCTCTCTGTGTGAATGGCTTGAGTTATAGACAGGGTATGTTTCCATTAGGATGGGTTTTGTATTTCAAATAAGGAAGGAATTTGTTCTCATTAAGACCAAACGGGCAAATGACCGAGCCATTCACTCTGGTCAGTGTGCTCAGAGGGGCAGCTGGGGGTCCTGCCTGGGCCCAGCGCCCACGAGGAGCTGCGGGTAGGAAGCCTGGGGATCGGGGGAGCGCAGAGCCTCTGCTTCCCGCTGCCAGCGAGGATCTCGCAGGTGGTTCTCGTGCATTTCCACTGTGGGCTTTTCAGCCCATCCGCCTCCTCCAGGACACGGGCTGCCCGGGCTGGTACTATTGGCACAGACTTCAATCTCCTGCAAGTGGCTGAAAGCAAAGTCCTCTGTCAAGCCCGCCTCGTGGGAATGTTCTGGGAGGGTGGGGCCATGACCAGGTCTCTCTCCTTTAGACTCCAGAGATGGCTGCAGGGAGCATAGTGTGCTGGGGGCTGCAGGGTGGCCGGGTCCTCTCCCCTCCTCCCCCCCTCACCTCCTTCTGCAAAGGGCTGTTTCACTGGTGACTCCAGAGGCTGAAGTCTCTGGTCACACTTGGAGGGGACCGGGGATGGGGGCAGCAGGTCCTATTGCTTGGCAGGGGCGGCTGGGGGGTGCCCGCCTAATACCATTTGCCCAAGGGAGGACTGGCCTCCCAGGCCCCTGGTCACGTGACTCCCAGCTCTGCGGGAGGTCAGCCTTGCCGCCTTCCCCAAGTGGCAGCCTCTGCAGCCTCAGGTCCCTGGGGAGCGGTTTTCCCAGAGAGCCCTTGGCGGGCTGAAGGGCGGCCCAGAGAGCGCAGGCAGCGTCTGCTCAGAGCTGCTTGGGATGCAGAGAAACCGGTGGGACCTGCTGCGGAGCCGGTTCTTTTATTCATCAGCTTGCCTTGGAGAGCTTGTAAATTTCATTACCACTTTTGCATTAAGCGAGCCTGGCAAGGCTGGGGGAGGTTTTGCATTGGGGACTTCGTCCGGGGCCAGATTGGCCTGTGGGCCAATTGCTTTATTAGACATCTTAAGGACGTGCCAGCCTCCTGCCTGCTTCGTCTGCAAGCCATTAAGGGGCTGTGTGCCGGGCGGGAGCTGATGGGCCTGCTCCCCATCTGTCTCCTTGCCCTTGGCAGGTCGTGGAAGGTTTAGCAGCAGCTGCTTCTCCTCCACCTGCCCCAATGGGAGTGTCCCGGCGGGCACGCCAGAGGGGCTTCTCCCCCTTCTATGGGTGTAGGGGTTTTCAAAGTGTGTGGGGCAGATTATCTGCCCAAATGGTGACTGGTTAGCCCTGGGAGCTAGACCCAACCCGGGCTGCGTTCCAAGGCCCACGCCCCTTAATCTTCTCACCACTGCTTACAACCCTTGTGCCTATTGGCACTGCACAGGAGAGTGACCTATGAGCAGACACCATCTCTTTTCCACGCGGTGTGGGCACAGGCAGGGGTATTTCCTTCATGCTGGACGCAGGACACAGTAGTACTTGACTTCAGGCACAGAGCTGTGAGCGATAAGGACATGTCATGTGCTTGTCAAATGGACACTGAGTGATCTAATACTTCCTTTGGTTTCTGAGATCATGACACTGACCAAATGGAGATGTAAGGTACATCTTGTGTTTCGAGGCTTTGCAAGAATGATATGTGTTATGTGTGAGGATCTAACCCTCTCCTTCAGTGTGTCTGTGAGGCATCCATGGTCTGGCTTACATCTGCACACAGAGGAGGTGTCTGGACACCGAAGGGGGGATACAATCCAAACGCCACGGGACTTCTCAGAGCCTCTGTTTGGTCCGCGTAAAGGTAAGTCATAACTGTCGACTTGACTGAACCCAGAACTAACCAATGGATCAGCGCCGCGGGGCCGGCACCTCCCTCGTCCTGCGTGCAAGGGTTGCGCCTTCTGCGACAGGCTACAGGGCCCGTCACCTGCTCTTCACGCCTCTGTCCGAAGAGGACGCGCGACGTGCGGAGCCTTCAGGGAACTGCTGACAGCGTTTTCCTCTCAAATCAGGGATGTGATTCTGGCTCACACAGAGGGTT